>JAJJMF010024924.1:0-27107 GCA_022058775.1 Vitis hybrid cultivar
TGCTGTATATTTTTGGCCATCTTTTAGATGTTTCTAGACACTTCTTTTAAGAGGTGGTAGATAAGACACGTGGGAGCATGAGATTCCACTTATAGAGAGAAATATGGGCTATGAGGGAATGACGCATAGTAGGGGAAGGACAAGACTGCTTTTTTGGTTTGTTATAGAGAGAGGATATTCTCTTTGGTGGTGAGAATTCCAGGTCATTTGGGGAGAGAGGGAGAATTGAGCAGAGTGAATAGGGGAGGAGAAGTATTGTGGGTTTTTAGGGAGAGGGTCGAGTCTAGAGAGGCGAGAAAAACTTGTGGAAGTTGTGAAGGAAGGAGCTAGAAATAGACTAGAGAAGAAGGAACTGTAAATTTTCTTTAGCTTTGTGAAAAGAAGGAGAAGCTTGCTGCAAAGAGGCACTTCTTGGTAAGTTGGTGTGTACCCACATTTTTCATGTGCGTCCCCACTCGATCGACGAGACTCGCTTTTATTTTGTGAAAAATTAATTTTTGGTAAAATTGGAGTCGCCACTTATTTTATTTTTATTTTAAAGGAAAAATAAAATAAAAAATAAAACTTAAAAAAAAATGACTCCATAGTTTTTAGAAAAGCGTGTCTTTGAAAAACCCGAGTCTAGATCTGGGAATCAGGTTACCTATTGGGAAGGTACCTCTAAGAGGTAGTATCCCTCTAAGCCCCATAAAGATCTCTACTAATTGAGTTGAGGGAAATGTGACAATTAAATGGTTGATCATGGATACCTAGGTAAGCTAGGTGATTTAAAAAAAATAGTATGTCAAACAAGAAAGTCTAATCATAAGAGAAAGTTAAAGTGCATACCTGGACAGCTTCGCAAGCGCTATCATGAAACATAAAAAGTTAGCATAGAAATATATCACACGACATATGTTTTATTCAAGCAAATCAAGTATACACATAAGCACCCAAGAATAACATCAAGTATAGTTTTATCAGTAGAATACGTGTCCATAGAATTCTCAAAGGTAGGTGTGGAGGAGTGTACCTGGATAGCAAGCTAACACTCCTCTATGAGAAACAAAGTTAGCCTAATAACAAATTCAAAATAATCTCATATATACCACAAAGAGGAAGTGCAATCAGTAAAATATCAAACAAACAATATTGAGGAAATATCATGAATGTGGGCCCCCCCTCCAAAGCCTTAATTAATTTTGCATGAGTTGATTCTATAAATTTCATTATTTGGAATCATAAATTTTGTTCATGCTTGTGAAAAATCAAGAAAATCACGAAAATAGCTAAAAATCACATAAAATAGTGAAAATGCATGCCTGAAGGAAAGTGGCAGCAAATAGCATATTAAAATATGGATTTTATGCCTCGAAGCGCCTAAGGAATTTTAAAGAAAATCAAAGTCATTTTGATGGAAAAAAGGTTTTGAAATCCAGATTTAAGATATATAAGATCACAAAATGAAGAAAAAGAAGCATTAGGAGGAGTATGATATGTGGCAAGGTGGTCGTGCTGGAGTGAAGCCTAGAAATTTTGGATAGGAGAACCCAGTTCACTGCAAAAGTGTTCAGCTGTTGAATATGCTTCAATTTATAAGGAAACTTGATTTGTAAACTCAGTTAAATTCTCCCCGACAATGATCAAACACTAAACAGAAGGTTCAAAATCCCCAATTTTCTATATTAACAGATTTCTTGCATTCTGTGTTAATTTCTCACCACCAAGTTTTGATTCAATTGTTCCACTAGAATATGTACCCTTGTCGTTGCCATCACTAAGCAGACTTCTCATTGTTACTTTTCATCCCTAATTTGTAAGTGAATGATTTCCTTCGATTTGCAAAATTCTTTGAGGTTGTCGCTGCTCTGTTCCTACTGCATCCATGAGTTCTTGTTGCCTGCTTATATTATGATTATTCTCACCAATCTCTGCAGCCAATGGTGCAATCAACTGATCATCAGATCTTCCGTTTGAAGTTGTGGATTTTTCTTGCTCAGACCATCAGACTTGAAAACTAGATCACTTAAGAATGCTAGCTAGGCACTGAAGTACCATTCCTCCATCTATCACGCTTTTTGCTATGTCGGGTGATAAAATGCTCTTCAAAGAATCGCACTCTAGGTTTGAAAATGAAGATAATGCTTTAACAAGTTCACTGATTACTCACCTGCGCTCTTCAGTAGAATGGTTGCATAGAACAACCAGAAACCATGAAGCTTTTTTTGGATAATTTGTCCCTCCATTCATCAAGCCCTACAATTTTTTTTTTTTTTTACTAGGCAACTCCAACCGAAAATTGGAGACTTCTCTGTCCTCGGCCTGTTGACTAGGGATCAACCCCACCTTGGCATATCGGCATATAAGAGAATACAAAGCAAATGTCCTTCCATCACCATTATCAGTGGCCTTCAACACAATCAAGACATACTTGAAGAGAGAGATGAGGGTGAGGGTGTAGAAGATGATAGAAAGAACCCCCAGAATTGTCAGGCTTTGTGGAGTCTAGTTTTGTTTGATTCGATTTGACGACCCGACCCGAATAATATTGCATGGCTTTTTAATGGGAGATTTACTGAGGCTTGTTGGGCCCGTTTAGCCCATTGTGGAACCACATTTTTTAATTAGGGTTTTTTTTTAGTGTGGTGTGGTTGCCGTGTTATATATAGAGAGAAAATATTATAACCGTTGTGGTTGTACTATGTATTCTTCCTTGATAATAGTGATATCCCTACAACTCCGTGGATGTAGGCAAATTACCGAACCACGTAAATATTGTCTTGTGCGTGTGATTTTTTTTCTTTGGCGTGTGTTTTCTCTATTTTTTGTTTCTCATAGGTTGGGAATTCAATTTAATTCCCTACAACTGGTATCAGAGCCTAGGGTTAGGTTTGAGTGGGAGCAATGGCAGAGGAAGCAGGAAAGGTGTCTGGAATAGAAAAGTTTGATGGCATAGACTTTGCGTATTGGAGGATGCAGATTGAAGATTATCTCTATGGGAGGAAATTGCATCTGCCTCTTTTGGGGACAAAACCTAAGAGTATGAAGGTTGAGGAATGGGCATTTCTTAATAGACAGGTTCTAGGAGTTATTATGTTAACTTTGTCTAGGTCTGTTGCACACAATGTTGTAAAGGAGAAGACCATAGCAGATCTGATGAAGGTTTTGTCTGGTATTTATGAAAAGCCGTTTGCAAATAATAAGGTGCATCTGATGAAGAAAATTTTCCATTTGAAGATGGCAGAGAATGCATCAGTAGCACAACATCTGAATGAATTTAATACAATCACAAATCAATTGTCGTCTATAAAAATTGATTTTGATGATGAGATTCGTGCTCTGATCGTCTTGGCTTCTTTGCCAAACAGTTGGGAGGCAATGAGGATGGCAGTAAGCAATTCTATGGGAAATGAAAAACTCAAGTACAATGATATACGAGATTTAATTATGGTTGAGGAGATTCGCCGAAGAGATGTAGGCGAAACCTCAGGATCTGGTTCTGCCTTAAACCTTGAGACAAGAGACAAAGGTAATGATAGAAATTCAACTTGGGCTGGATCAAAATCCAGAAATTCTAATCGGAATAGAAGCAAATCTAGATCAGGCCAACAAGTACAATGGGTCTATTTGGTTACTGGAGAAGGTTCGACATATTCCTGACCTAAGGAGGAATCTGATTTCTGTTGAACAACTTGATGATGAAGGATATGCAATACTATTTGTTGGTGGTACTTGGGAGGTTACAAAGGAAGCTAGGGTATTGTCTCATGGAAAGAAGACTGGTACTCTGTATATGACCTCATGTCCAAGAGACACAATTGCAGTTGTTGATGCAAGTACTGATACAAGCCTATGACACCGCAGACTTGGTCACATGAGTGAGAAAGGGATGAAGATGTTGTTGTCAAAAGGAAAACTATCAGAATTGAAGTCCATTGATTTTGACATGTGTGAAAGTTGCATCTTAGGAAAGTAAAAAAATGTGAGCTTCTTGAAAACTGGCAGGACACCGAAGGCTGAAAAATTGGAACTAGTACACACTGATTTGTGGGGGCCTTCTCCGGTTGCATCCCTTGGAGGTTCAAGGTACTACATCACTTTTATTGATGACTCAAGCAGAAAGGTATGAGTTTATTTTCTGAAAAATAAATCTGATGTATTTGAAACTTTAAAGAAGTGGAAGACCATGGTTGAGATAGAAATAGGTTTGAAAGTAAAATGTTTGAGGTCAGATAATGGAGGAGAGTACATAGATGGAGGGTTCAGTGAGTATTGTGCTGCACAGGGAATTAAGATGGAGAAGACTATTCCTGGGACACCACAACAGAATGGTGTGACTGAGTGCATGAACAGAACTTTCAATGAGCGTGCTAGAAGTATGAGGTTGCATGTTGGACTACCAAAAACTTTTTGGGCTGATGTTGTTAGCACTGCAGCTTACTTGATAAACTGAGGACCATCAGTTCCCATGGAGTTCAGACTTCCTGAGGAGGTTTGGAGCGGTAAAGAGGTGAAGTTTTCACATTTAAAAGTTTTTGGTTGTGTTTCTTATGTTCATATTGATTCTGATGCTCGTAGTAAACTTGATGCAAAGTAAAAAATATGTTTTTTCATTGGCTATTGTGATGAGAAATTTGGCTATAGGTTTTGAGATGAACAAAACAGGAAAATCATCAGAAATAGAAATGTGATATTTAATGAATAGGTTATGTACAAGGATAGGTCAACTGTAGTGTTAGATGTTACAAAGATAGATCAAAAGAAATTTGACTTTGTCAACTTAGATGAATTGACTGAAAGTACTGTCCAAAAAGGGGGTGAAGAAGATAAGGAGAATGTAAATTCACAGGTAGATCTGAGTTCACCTGTAGCTGAAGTTCGCAGATCTTCCAGGAACATTAAACCTCCGCAGCGTTATTCACCTATTTTAAATTATCTCATGTTGATTGATGGTGGTGAGTCAGAGTGTTATGATGAAGCCTTACAAGATAAGAATTGAAGCAAGTGGGAGTTAGCCATGAAGGATGAAATGGATTCCTTGTTGGGGAATCAGACATGGGAACTGACTGAATTGCCAGTAGGAAAGAAGGCTTTGCACAACAAGTGGGTATATAGAATAAAGAATGAGCATGATGGTAGCAAACGTTACAAGGCTAGATTAGTTGTTAAAGGGTTCCAGTAGAAGGAGGACATTGACTACACAGAGATATTTTCTCCAGTTCTGAAGATGTCAACAATCAGACTTATATTGGGAATGGTGGCTGTAGAAAACTTACATCTTGAGCAGTTAGATGTGAAGACAACATTCCTTCATAGTGACTTGGATGAAGACCTTTACATGATTCAGCCAGAAGGGTTCATTGTTCAGGGACAAGAGAATCTAGTCTGCAAACTGAGAAAGAGCTTGTATGGCCTTAAACAAGCTCCTAGATAGTGGTACAAGAAGTTTGACAGTTTTATGCATAGAATTGGGTTCAAGATATGTGAAGCTGATCACTGTTACTATGTTAAGTTTTTTGACAATTCTTACATCATATTACTGTTGTATGTGGATGATATGCTTATTGTAGGGTCTGGCATTGAGGAGATTAATAATCTGAAGAAGCAATTGTCCAAACAGTTTGCAATGAAGGATTTGGGAGCTGCAAAGCAAATCCTTGGTATGAGAATCATTAGAGACAAGGCTAATGGTACATTGAAGCTTTCATAGTCAGAGTATGTGAAGAAAGTTTTCAACAGGTTCAACATGAATGAAGCTAAACCAGTGAACACACCCTTGGGGAGTCATTTCAAACTAAGCAAAGAATAGTAACCGAAGACAAAAGAAGAAAGTGACCATATGAGCAAGGTGCCCTATGCCTCAGCTATTGGCAGCTTGATGTATGCTATGGTGTGTATAAGGCCAGACATTACACATGTAGTGGGAGTTGTGAGCAGATTCATGAGTAGGCTTGGAAAGCAGCATTGGGAGGCAGTCAAGTGGATTCTAAGATATCTGAAGGGTTCATTAGATACATGTCTTTGCTTCACAGGTGCAAGTTTGAAACTGCAGGGTTATGTAGATGCTGATTTTGCTGGTGATATTGATAGTAGAAAGAGTACTACTGGGTTTGTATTTAATCTAGGTGGTACAGCTATATCATGGGCTTCAAATCTACAAAAGATTATTACTTTGTCTACTATAGAAGCTGAGTATGTTGCAGCAACTGAAACTGGAAAGGAAATGATTTGGCTATATGGTTTCTTAGATGAATTGGGTAAGAAGCAGGAGATGGGCATTCTACACGGTGACAGTCAGAGTGCAATTTTTCTTACCAAAAATTCGGCTTTTCATTCAAAGTCGAAGCATATACAAACAAAATACCACTTTATCCGTTACCTTGTTGAAGATAAACTGGTAATACTTGAGAAGATTTGTGGATCTAAGAACCTGACAGACATGTTGATTAAGGGTATCACTATTGAGAAGTTGAAGCTGTGCGCAGCTTCAATTGGTCTTCTCGCTTGAGAACAGGAGGATGAGTTGCAGGGATGAAGGATTGTTTCTTGGAGGATAGCGGTTTGATGTTGGTGATTGAACTAGTCTCCAAGTAGGAGATTTGTCGGGCTTTGTGGAGTCTAGTTTTGTTTGATCAAGTTTGGCGACCCGACCCGAATAATATTGTATGGCTTTTTAATGGGAGATTTACTGAGGCTTGTTGGGCCCGTTTAGCCCATTATGGAACCACCTTTTGTAATTAGGGTTTTTTTTAGTGTGGTATGGTTGCCGTGTTATATATAGAGAGAAAATATTGTAGCCGCTGTGATTGTACTCTGTATTCTTCCCTAATAATAGTGATATCCCTGCAACTCCGTGGACGTAGGCAAATTGCCGAACCACATAAATACTGTATTGTGCATGTGATTGTTTTTCTTTGACGTGTGTTTTCTCTATTTTTTGTTTCTCACATGTTGGGAATTCGGTTTAATTCCCTATACAAAATATCATCATTATGTTTGACACCATCAGTGAAAGTTCTTGCATACATGTACAACGGTGAAGTTCCAATGTCCCCGTACACTATTCCAATGCTCTGAAACGCAAGGTGCAGTATCACAGACCAGTCCTTCGTATCCTTGGAGCCATATTGGCTGTGGCCATGTACAGTCCCGGACTCCAAGTCTAATTCATTTTCTATTCCATCTAGGCAAGAGGGTTTTGTGCCAGACCTTGGAGGTGCACTATTGACCCATGGTTCGGTCAGAACAACATCAAAAGAATTCTGAAGTTGAGCACGTTTACCTCGAAATGATTCCAAATCAAAAGACAGCTGACCAGTTGGGCGTGAAGTTACTAGGTCATTATCTACATCATCCGATCTTTGAGGAAGTGGATGAAAGTCAATACCACAAGATGGTGTGGATTCTTTTGACTTTAGAGATTTATAGAAGGAATCGACTTTGGGATTTGCTTGGTGGGGATTATGAAAGAGACTGAGATTTACTTGAGGCTGATTTCCTGAAAAGAAACTGGAAGAATTTGAAGTACCATGACTGTAATCGAATGGATAATATGGCAAACGTCCATCTTCGGAGACTTGGAACAGCAAAGGATGCATATGAAGATCCGATTAAATGCCTCTTTCTTCCATAGCAAATTTATCTTTGAGGGCTCTGGATCTTTGTGCATGCGGATCTGTAATATTATGTTTCAAAGGGCTACTTGTATTCTGTCTAGCCTTTGCTGAATAGGAGGTTCTTGATTTTGCAATGTTAGAAAGTCTTGGAACCAAATTTTCAGTTCCAGTGCCACCAATGCCACTGGTAACAGAAATCTTACTAGAAACCCCACTTTGATAATTTTTGAGAGCTGACTGAGATATTATATGAACAGATGGTGGAAGATTTACTGGAGGCAAGTCTTGTGCTAATTTTACTTGGTGTGCACTGCTATTTCTATGAACTCGATATGGGCGTAAACAGAATTGAGATTTAGAGGATTTTAAAGTCAAATCAGAAACTGGCTGACTCGGCTTTATAGTAGAAGAAGTTGAATTTCTAACATGGGGAAAATGAGAAAACATATGTGGATTCTGTAAGTAATTTAAAGTAGCTGGAAACTCGAGCGCATGTACATTTTGAGGTTGAAATTCTCCAAACCCATGGTTATTTGTCTATCCCCTGACCTGATGTTCGTAAGTTTCTTTAATCACACAATTTCAGCAACTTGATCAAAAGCTGTGTATATGCAATTTTCTGTCCATTTTCTGGTTGCCTATAGAGAGGTTTCTGAATTGATCGCAGCTGGATGAAACACATCAAGGATATCTGCTGTGTGCATTAAATTGCTGTGTCTTCAAATAAAAATGTTCTTGGCCTCCTGCTTGGATTTCTCTTTCTATGATTTTCGCCAAACATGTGAGATAGCAATTGGTCGATGCTTGTGGTCCATCTCTTTCCCTTAGATACCTGAATTTGCCACTTCTGGTATGTTTGAAGGTCCATCAACTCACTAGCAAAGAGGATAACCAAAGTAACATGAGTCACTTGATTTGCGATCACTATTCAAGAGGTTGGTTTAGACTCCTCTGTGTCATCTGGTGCTTTGGATCGAGTAGAGCCATTAATTGTCGCTGCTTGGCATTCTTAATATGATCTCTAGTCTGAGAGTGGAGAGGGGCACCAATGATTGTTATAAAAGGACCAGATTAATCTTCCGGCTGACTTTGAAGCTTTCAGACATCATCTCTGAGTCTCCGATGTGATCAAAACAAGGAAAATATCATGGCAGTCGGGCTCTTTATAAAATCAGTGAGAGCATAGGAGTTTGAAATTGCACGCTTCAGCAGCCTACTATCGTTTCTCCCAAAAAATAATAACAGTAACAATGTCATGTCTCCGAACATCTCAAGTTCCCCTATTAAAAGCTCTACTAATCCCATAACTGTTTCAGAATTCTGAATCAGTTGGTCTTTTAGCTGGACAAATGGACAAAGTCTGTATGTGATTCCCATTTATTCATCAAGAGCAAACTGAAAATACCCTTGATGTTATATCCCAAGCTTCATTCCATCCAAATCCTTCATCATTCATCAGTAATCACATCAATTCTGGAATTGCAAGGGTAGGATGTGTATCATTCAACTGCACTGCTACCTTATTGGGAAATTCAGACCATTGCCATGAGCCCCCATTTTTCCTCTCCTCGAATCTGAAAATAATGTCCTGAAGTGAGGCATTGCATAGGAAAAATTGTTGCTTTAGTCGCAAGAACTTTCCACTTTCTGTAGCATCTCTAGGATATAGAACAACACAAATTTACTGAGCTCGAGAATGAAGCTGTGCAACAGCTTTCATATTGTCCATTATTAAAGTTGCCCATATACCCAGAATTGCAGCATTCTGCTCCCCTACAGCATTCCTCATACTATTTTTGGTTGCTAGTATTAAGCAATACTGTTCAATACTTGGATCTAAAAATACAGCGTGATTGGATGAAAGAGCTGACTTGTTGATCACAGAATCCATTTGGCAGCCAAGCATTATTAGAAAAGATTGGAAATACTTCCTTAGTTCCTACTCCATGATACTTTCAAGTCAGACTCACATTGTCTTGGTGAGAATTCCAGGTCATTTGGGGAGAGAGACAGAATTGAGAGAGTGAATAGGGGAGAAGAGAAGTATTTTGGGTTTTTAGGGAGAGGGTAGAGTCTAGAGAGGCGAGAAAAACTTGTGGAAGTTGTGAAGGAAGGAGCTAGAAATAAACTAGAGAAGAAAGAACTGTAAGTTTTCTTTAGCTTTGTGAAGAGAAGGAGAAGCTTGCTGCAAAGAGGCACTTCTTGGTAAGTTGGTTATATCGTTTTTCTTGTTCATTTTGATCTTCCATGCTCCTACCTTTTTCCCTGTGATTTTTGCATTGCTTGTTGGGTTGCTATGGATTGGTTATTGTTGCCTTAATCTTTCACTCATTTGATTGAATTCAAGAGATATTTGACTGTGCTTCAGTTTGCTGTTTGATATTCAAATAGTTTGTTGCATTTCATGTTTTCCTTTTAAGACTTTTTCCACGGATTAATCCATTGATTATTAAACCCATAGACAAGATAATGAAATGGATTTTGCATATTTGGTAAATGTTTTATGCTTTGCTCCTATTTATTTTCTTTTGCTCTTTCTTTGTTTTCCTCTATTTCTAGTAAGTTTGGGGTGTTAAGTATTTTAGAAATCAAGAAAACTAGTTTAATGAACCTAAAATAGATCTATAAAACCTACCTTGTGACATTATGATAAAGACCACCTTATGTAGATTGTTTACAATGTTGAGTAACCTTTGCGAGCACCTTGTATCTTTTGAATTGGTCTCATTACTCTCTCACACTTTATGTTTGTACAGAATGATGGAAAACCTCACAAACTTAGAATTGAGTGGGGAGAGGGACGAAAAACCCTTTTTATATCATTTCAAGTAACCTTATATCAAGAGTCACAAATGAACACTTCCTTCTAGATACATGAATCCTCATTTCTTAATCCCATGTAGTATTTATGGTATGACATGATGTAACATACTGATATTCATTTATAAATTAATTAATTTCTTTATGTTTGTTGGTTTCTTTTAATTATCCCATTTGTATTAATTGGTTATTTAAACGTACACACCCCAAATCACTTGCATTGTACAAGACTTAGGTGCATTACAAGTTGCATAGAAGATCCAAGTCATGAATTTTTTGTAGAGTGATGAGTTGTCCACAGTTAGTTCATGGATTTGGGTAATCCATCTGAGATTGTAGAGCACTACCTCCTACTTTGAGGGATGACTTGTCTTAGCCATCAGGATGATTTTCCCATGATGAGTGTACTAGTGCATATGATGCACATTGGACATGACCTACGGTGAATCATGGTGCAAGGCTATCAATTGTCATTATTCACCAAGCTACTATATTACATTGACTCTTAACCTTGAGAGGATATTAATCATGTGCTAAAGTCAACAGGAGACTTTGACTTATGGATGAGACCCTTAAGTGGTCATATATCCTTATAGATTGGGTCACTATTGATAGAGGCTGATTGCAATATGTATTCTCAATAAAAACACCATAATATCTCATGCATTGAGGTAATGTGTCCCCTTGGGTGATCCAAAGGATATGTAATCTAGAAGACTATGGCCATAACATTTTCTTTAATGAAAATTTAACATATGCTCCTTGTAACTAAAATATGTCAATTGATCACATAATAAGTGAGATTTGTAACTCAATGATTGGAGAGGTAATCTTGATAGGTTATAACACTACCTTGTTAATTATGAACACTAGCTCATGGGGAGTCTACATGCAATGATAGTAGGTCACAGACTTTGAGTTTTGTCTTATTGTTATTTACATAGGATATTGGAGTGTAGTTGATTTTCTTTAATAGAATGTTGAATTAACTTTAGAACTAGATTTTGAGGGAACTAGTATTCCCATGGGTCCTAATAATCCATGCTCTTAGCTCATATACCATGATGACATGGTTTATGAGGGTTGAATTGACTCTTGGTTCATTCTTGTGCAAAAGGACGTTTTGATAATTACGCAAGGTTGCATAGAGGATAGTGAACAAGTTCTCTGAATTGGGCTAATTGATTAATTAGATGACCTTGTGTGGTTGATTCATCAATTAGAACCCATTTTGGACTAAATTAAGTGACCTAAGCCTTGGTGGGTACAAGTCACTTAAACCCAATAAGGGAACCCTACAAATACCCCTTTAGGGGCTAGGGTTTCTATAACCTTTAGAGAGTTGTCTTCCACCTCTAGAGAAAAAGAGAGATAGTGAGAGCTAAGAGATCCTTCGTTCTAAAGCCCATACTTTGGAGTGCCACGATTGTTGTTTGAGTTATCATACGAAAAATCTTGGGCGTATGAGATTTCCAGATTCATTGTTCTTCATCTTCATCGAGCATAATTGATTTGGGAACATCTAAATAAAAGGTAAAGTTCTCTAATGGCTTTCCTTTTGATCCTAGAATTGTAAAAATATGATTTTTGATTCTGTTGCATAGGATTTAGAGGCCTAAGGTAGTTTTGCATGCACCTGTACGATCTAAGCTAGGTAAGGAAATGGCGAAATATAGGGTTCCTAGCATATCGATAGATCATCTTCATATCGGTTTGAGTTTTATTTTGGGACCACACCTATATTGATCAATCATTTTAGTCTCAGTTTTAGTTTGAGTTATGGGACCACACCTATATTAATCGATCATCTTCTTATTAGTTTGAGTTTCAGTTTAGGATTGCACTTATATCAATCGGTCATCTTCATACTAGTTTGGGTTCTAGTTTAGGATTGCACCTGTATCGATACATCATTTTTGTATCAGTATGAGTTTGCATTTTGGGACCACACCTACATCAATCAGTCATCTTCATGTAAGTAAAGTTCAGTTTTAGGACTACACTTATATCGATCAATCGTTTTCATATCAATTTAAGTTTAGTTTTGGGACCACACCTATATCAATAGATTATTTTCGTGTTAGTTGAGTTTGGGACCGTACCTATATCGATCGATCATCTTCATATCAGTTTTGAGACCACACCTATATCGATTGGTAATTTCCATGTAAGTTTGAGTTTGAGTTTGGGATAACACTTACATTGATCGACCATTTTTGTATCAGTTTGAGTTTGAGTTTAAGT
The DNA here is from genome assembly GCA_022058775.1 of Vitis hybrid cultivar. Classification (NCBI taxonomy): domain Eukaryota; kingdom Viridiplantae; phylum Streptophyta; class Magnoliopsida; order Vitales; family Vitaceae; genus Vitis; species Vitis hybrid cultivar. The sequence continues at coordinate 12,660 of JAJJMF010024924.1, forward strand.
GTGCAACAACACTTATATCGATCCATTATTTTAGTATCAAATTAAGTTTGAGTTTGGGATCGCACTTATATCAATCGATCATTTTCATGTGAGTTGAGGTTGAGTTTGGGACAATGCCTTCACGATTGGTCACGTTTAGTCTCGTTTTCAGCGTAGATTACACATTCACAACCGATCACATTTAGTTTGTCTTCATCATTTGGTGGAATGTGATCTTTAAGCATTCAAAGCCACTTGTTTTCCTAGTTTTAGTGTTCAATTTTTTTTAGTTGTGACGTTCATAACCCTTTTCTTAGTTTTCGCATTCAGAGTCGTTTGCTTAGTTTTGGCATTTAGAGCTCCTTTCATAGTTTAGGCGTTTTGAGCCAGCTTTGCTAGTTTAGGTGTTCAGAGCCGCAATGTTAGGCATTCAGAGTCGTGGTGTTAGGTATTCAGGTAGTTTTGGTGTTCATAGCCACCTTTTTCAATTTAGGTGTTCAAAGCCTTTTTTTTTTCTTCTTTCAGTTTAGGCATTTAGAGCCATTGTTTTGCATTCAATTCATGGTTTAGGTGTTCAAAGATGTGGTGTTAGTTTTCAGGGTCATAGTTTTCCATTTAGAGTCATTTTCATAGTTTAGGTGTTTAAAGTCATAGTTTAGGCATTCAAAACCATAGTTTTGGTGTTCACAACCATATATATATATATATATATATATATATCATAGCCACCTTTTTCAATTTAGGTGTTCAAAGCCTTTTTTTTTTCTTCTTTCAGTTTAGGCATTTAGAGCCAGTGTTTTGCATTCAATTCATGGTTTAGGTGTTCAAAGATGTGGTGTTAGTTTTCAGGGTCATAGTTTTCCATTTAGAGTCATTTTCATAGTTTAGGTGTTTAAAGTCATAGTTTAGGCATTCAAAACCATAGTTTTGGTGTACACATATATATATATATATATATATATATATATATTCAGTTTTTACAGTCATGTCCATTTGTTCTTATTTTTGGATTTCAGAGTTATTCTTCATAGTTTTGGCATTCATAGCCATCTTTTTCGGTTTAGGCATTTAGAGCCATAGTTTTGCCTTTCGTATCCATCTTATTTTCAATTTTGGAGTTTAAAGCCACTATTTTTCACATTCTTAGTGTTCAAAGATGATAATTTTCCATTCCTTATTCTCATCATTTCATTGTATTCATTATTTTTTATATTTAATCGCATGAGTTTCCTGTATCCTCCTTATCTAAAGTACTTGTTCCCTTTTGTTAGGTCTATCTTGGAGCATATTGTGTCATGTGCTAGGACAAAATTTCTAATCTTTCTTAGTTTTTCGGTATAGTTCACTTCGTTTCATTCATTACTTACATTTCCACTTGTATTCTTTACACTCGTGATCTCTATCGAAGATGAGAATATTTGTAGACCTTCCATTTTGTCATCTTGGAACATGCAATACTAGTTGCTTTCTAGTATTTTTCTTTTGCTTTATAGTCATCCCTTGGTGGTCCATTGTTACATCTATGGTTTACTTTTTCTAAGCCACTTTTGAGGATCATTTGTTGAGAGATTTATATAGACCCTCACCTTGAGCTCGAAATCCCCTCGAGTTTAGTTTAGGATTCTTCACTTAGGTGCATTTTAGGATAGTTCATTTAGGAGCATTAGAATTTTAATGGATCTTAGGTGCACTTTTAGCTCATCCAAGTGCCTTTTAGCTTATCTCATTTCTAGGTGCATTTTGGGATTGCTCTTTTAAGCACTTTCAGCTCACTTTAGCTTGCTTAGGCACCTTTTAGGTAAGTTCACCTAGTTTCTTTTTAACTCACGTAGTTGCATTTTAGGTAACTTTCACTTTAGCTCACTTAGTTGAATTTTAGGTGATTTTTACCTAAGTTCACTTTAGCTAATTTAGTTGTATTTTAGGTAACTTTCACTTTAATTCACTTTAGCTCACTTAGTTACATTTTAGGTAATTTTTTCTTGAGCTCACTCAATTGCATTTTAGGTAACTTTCACTTTAACTCACTTTAGCTCACTTAGCTGCATTTTAGATCATTTTCACTTAAGTCCACTTTAGCTTACTTTAACTCACTTAGTTGCATTTTAGGTAACTTTCACTTTAGTTCACTTTAGCTTACTTAGTTGCATTTTAGGTAATTTTTCACTTATGCTCACTTTAGCTCACTTAGTTACATTTTAGGTAACTTTCACTTTAACTCACTTTAGCTCACTCACTTAGTTGCATTTTAGGTAGTTTTTACTGTAGTCCACTTAAGTCCACTTTAGCTTAATTCATATAGTTTCTTTTTAAGATTTCTTTAGTTTCACTTTAAGGTAATACTTTGTGTCATATGTATGGGGTTTTTTTGGTTCATGATATATTACATGGCATGTGTATGAGATTATATGGTTCATTGCATATTGCATGATCATGTGCATGGGGATGTTTAATTCATGCCACCTTGCATGGCATGTTGCATGACTTTATTTTGGAAAACTTGGAAGACTAATTGGACTCTTTTGATTTTTGTAAGACTCCTCCTATGGTGTACATGACCATCCTTAGAAAAAATTTAAAATTGCATTTGTTTTAAGAAGGAAGACCATTGACCTACCATCATTGACTAGGAAAGGTGAGGTGGCTGCCTATGGACTTGCCAAAGAGAATAGGAAGCATACCTTAAAAAAGAAGATTTAGATGGCATCTTGAAAGAAGGTGAAGGCTAGACACAACAAAGGGGAATTTTTTAAGAAAAAATTGGCTGCATTGGGAGCATGATGAGGAATTGGCTATAAAGGGAAGGCCTAGCATATCCAACCACTTTTGGGGAGGAGGAGAAGATGTACAAGCTATTGGAGAGTCCACCACAACATGAATTAAAGGGCTGCCCTTAATCTATACTTACATGACACCATTGAAGAAAAAGGGAAAACACACATTTGAAAGAGATTACACTCCTTAAGGGGCTAATCATTGGAGATTTTTCATTCTTTCTAAGAAGAAAGGTAAGTTCTTTTGCTTTGTTTTGATTTTTGATGATTGTGGATGCTATTTTTTGTTTTCTTATGGTTCATTTTTGTTTTTGATTCAAAAGAAATTTTAGACCCTTTTAATATGATAATGATTGAAGGATTTTGGGATGGCTTTTGATAAATAGTAAATGCATGAATGAGATCCTTTTGAAAGGAATGATTTTTCTTGTTTGGTTCTTGATTGATGGTAATCACATGTATGTGATCTTCAAAGAAAGGATTTTTGGTTGATTCTTGATGGGTAATAATTGCATGGTTGTGATTTTTTGAAAGAGAAATTTTATAGCTTTCTTGGTTTTCTTGATTATGGATGTTTGATCTCTTCTTTTTTCATGATTCAATATGGAATTTTGATATGTTTTAATATTTTGATGAATGAAGGATAATTGGTTAATTCTTGAAGGGTTGACAATTTCATATCTTTAATCATTTGGGATTTATTCAATATCACAATTCGTTTTTATTCATGATGTTGGTAAATCAAGCATTGATGTCACATGTTATGAATTTGAGTTTAGAATTTTTGTTATTCTAGGGTTCTTTTCACTTATCTTGAGCCATTGGATAAATAATGAAGATTGACTTTTACTCTCACCACTTTAGTTTAGTCGATGGCTAAAAAAATTTCACTTTGTGATTTTGTTTTTCTTTGTTTTTTTATTTTTTATTTTTTTTGTTTTTTGTTTTGTTTTGTTTTGTTTTGTTTTTTTTTTTTTTTGCTTGGCGTTTTGATTTTTATATTTTGTTATTTGAAAATACAACTTTTCCTTTTTGAAAAGAAAACCTTTTCTCAAAAGATCCCTTCGAAAATCTTTTTCAAAAACTCCTTCTAGAGTCCTTAGGGTCAAAATCTTTTTTTCTTAAAATGTATGCAATAGATTTAAATGGGTTTCATTCTCTTCTTTGTTTTCAAAAATTCTGGTTTTGAATAACTCATGCATCCAGACTTGTGGTCCCAAATAAATCTAGCCTATGCTTTTCGAATCTCGCATGAGTATTGATAAATTCATCAAAGGCATTTGAATAACACATGAATCCAAACTTGTGGTCCCAAATAAATGGGATAATTCTCAGCTTTGATGGATTTATCAATACTCATGTGAGATTGGGAATGCATAGGCTAGATTTGTGAATATCAATGGAGATTTGGTGAGACCCTTACATAATTTTATTTTATTTTTTTATAAAAAAAACTTCAGGCAACCAGATTGTTTAGTTTGCCACATCTCTTAAATATAAATTTGATTTGAACCATTTGGAGTGTTTCAAAAAAATTTCCTATGGTTGTATGGTATTGTAGACTTCTTGAACTTGATTTTAGAGTTTTGTTTGAACAAAAATCTTTTTTCAATTGGAAGATATGAAATCATCTTTAGGTAGGTTCAATTTTCACCCAATTCTGGACACCTAGATTGTTCTTATGTTTTTAAATTATTAAATGACCTTGTGAAATTATTTTGATAGTTTTTCTGGATTCTAGAATCTTGAAGTTTATTTTAGATATATAAAATATGAGAATATGTGATTCGATGCCCAGCCGGGTCTTTTAATCAAATATATTTATAAATCGTATGACTTTATACTGGCGTAGCAAAGCTACTATAGTATAGCAGTTCTAGGGTCGAACTCAGGGATGGGTTTTCACTCTATCAGTGACAGACTCTAAATTAGAAATTGATTCTGATGATTTCCTTTAGCACAAACTTGAAATTTAAAAGAGAATAAAATTGCTTTGAAAGTGGTGATATGAGATTGAAACTAAACTCACATAAACTATATAAAAAGTGGAAGAAAGAAAGTCTCCCGGAGCTAAAGGTTGCTAGGTTCAAGTTCAGGATGCAAAGTGGAAAATTCCGGATTTTTCTCCTCGCATTGGGGATTTAACCTATAGTTATTTCCCGAACCAGTATAGGTTTGACAATGAAAATTTAATCCATATAAGTCAATAGAGATGGTAGTCAAGGTCCATTAATGGCTTAAAACACTATGGACTATCACCTTGAATCACTTTCCAATGGCTCGTATATGATAACTAATGGACTGATATGGATCTAGTAATAAGCATCCACAGAGACCTTAAGCTTACCATGTATTGGCCAGTCAAAGTGATTCTAAGGGATTTAAAGCAAAACTTTGGATTTAGAAGCCATTTATGGACTCCAACTACCTGAATTTAATGCACGGAAACTTTCCACCTTTTAATCTGGACTTTTCACCTAGCTTCCTTTACTCCAAGAAACTATTGGTTTAGCCTCTCATCCTTTGGTAAAACATCCTCAGAGGCTGTTTGGCTTCCAAGAAAATAGAAAATAGTAGAGAGAAAAAGAAAGCAAAAGAGATCTCTGTATTTCACTAAGTATCAAATTTACAATAGTTGGTCTCCTGGAGAAAACTCCCCGAAAGATGATTTTTCAGTGATTACAAGAGAATTTATATAGGAAGGTAATTTTACCCTTCCTTGGATACTTCCTAGCTAAGGAATTACATGAGTGGCTGAATACAAGGAGAAAATGGAAATTTAGACACAAAAATATCAGAAGAAAAAGAGTCGGCAAAAATATCCAATTTTCGCACGTTGGAGTTGCAATTTCGCACTTTGGTTTGAGGTGTGCGAAATTCCCATACTTTGGAATGAGGAATTCGCACCTTGCTTTCCATCGTGCGAAATTTTCCCTCAGCTTGATGCAGTTATCTTCCGAAGGCCATATCTTCCTCATTTCAGCTCCAAATTGTACATGGTTTGAATCGTTGGATTCTTGACTTTCTGAGCTTTGAAATGGTATATAGAATGTAGAAAATGGACTTCGGGAAGTGCTCCAAAAGTGCAATGAAAGACTGCAGCTGTGTCCCCTGTTTTCATCACCCTGTTTTCCTCTTCTCCATTGTTCTCTCCTTGCATACTTTGAACTACTAAGGCAAAGGATTATGAGGCTCCAAAGCTTGGTTTCTTCATAAATTTAAGCTTTCCAAAAGCTTTGCCATGAAACATATATAGCTCTCCCTCATTCATAAATTGCTTTGGTGAGCATAAAGCTATCAAAAAGCACCAAAACTTAACACAATTGTTAGAAACGATTGCAAGGGTCCCTAACATGTTAATTGAGTTAAAAGGTAATAATTACTACTCAAGGGTGTTTAAAAGAGATAATTACAAGCTACTAAATAGCATGTTTTGAGTAGTAATCAATATGTTTTCACAATTGAGAGAAATATTTTTCCTTTGCTGCATCTACTACACTAATCAAATTTTGAATAGAGGGGTTGTTTGCTTATTAAAATTGATTTATGTGCCTTTTGATCTTACCATTATTTTTCTTGTAAATTAGACATTTTAAAACATAATGTATAAGTTTTTGGGTGATTTTATCACACTTTTGGATTAGTTGAAAAAATAAGTTTATATACGCTTGGAATTCTATCATGTCTTAGACCTTTTTAGATGTTTTTGTAAACTAGGATTAAATGAGGCTTCAATAAATTGTTTGACCACTTGAGTGATGATTTAGACATATAGGAGAGGTTCCCTGATTTATTTTTTCTTTTGTAATTAAATTGCCTTTCTAGATATTTTCTAGGATTATTTATTTATTTATTTTTTTGTGAAAGCTTATGTTTTGATTGTTTGTTGGAAATTTTGTACCATATTTACTTTCTTATTTAATTTTAAGTTATTTGACATATTTTGGCTTGACTTTGACTTTTGTATTGTGATATAGACATAATGAGAATGTTGTATAATTTTTTTCATTATAAAATAATACTTTTAAATATTTACTTAGGAATTTATTTTTATTTATTTATTTATTTTTGTGGATGCTACTGTTATGCCCCTTTGTTGCTTGCTTGGATTAAGTCACTAATTTTGACTTTTTTTGGCTATCTTTTACATAGTTTATCCTTAACAATGAGTTGTCTGCATGTCCTATGTGATAGTAGATATTTTTTTAGATTTTTGTCATTTCATTTATAGTTATACATATACAATATGTATTAGGGTTTGGTATCATAGTTATTTGTTATCACAATTGTCTTAACCCCTCTCTAGTCTTATGCAAGCCCATTGTAAGTTATATATGCTATCCATGTACGACCTTTACACCTTTTATCTCTTTAATCATATAAATTGACAAAACTTTGTGTATGAAATACCCTCATATATGATACTGCTTTGTATGGATTGATTAGTGTTTGTTTTCCTTGAATGAGATAAAATGCATGTCATATGCTATATTTGTTAAACTAACCTTGATGTTTTCATGAAAGCGCTTTGGGTTGCAATTAAGGTAAGCTCATATTCCTTTCTCATGTAATTAATTTATTTGCTATCTTTTGTATCCTTAATTCATTGATTAATTGTCATGCTTACCTCAACTTAGTTAGTAGAAACTTGTTTTCAAGACTTAAAGGGGAGCTACCTTTATGGTACTTTCTTGATAACACTACTACAAAAATTGTAAATAATGGCGTTTAAATCCTTGGCGCTTCTAAAAAGTGACAAGGAATGCAATGAACAGTAATTGTATAAAAGAATAATGGCGGTTTATAAACATGGTGTTTTATGTAAGCGTCATTATTGCACTTCATCATTCTTGGTAGTTGTAAGAAGTGTCATTGTCTCCTATTATTTATATATAGTCATATTTCCCCATTTCTCAAACATCCTGCTTTGTCTCAACAAACATCCCGCCTCATCTGAAAAAACCTAGAAAACTAAACCCATCATCCCTGATTTCTTGCCTTTAGCAAATTCGTCGGAGATACCCAACTATCGAACGATCAACTACTGACTGGTGATAATGAGAGTACCTCATCGGAGACACCCAAAAACACTCCATTGTGTCAGGTAATTTCTAACAGTGGGTAAAAAAACAATAAAAAAAAAAAAAGAATTGGAATCATGCGTTTTCAAAGCTTGAACGCAGTCAATCTATTAGAGTTTTCAAGATCTAGTATTTCAGTTGGAAAGGTTAATTTTTTTGGTTTGTTTGAGTGCATTTTGATTTGGGTTGTAGTTGGTTGGTATTCAGAGTGGTGTAGAGAATGTCAATGGCTAGAAATGGAGAAGAGGGGAAAGCCTTAGCTGGGAGCATTGGTGGTGGTGTCTTTGTTGTTTCAAAATCTTAGGGTTTCATTGGTCTCTCAAGATTGAAGTAAGTGGTTTTTCATTTTGAGTGTTTGGTTGTAGGGAAAGTGGATAAATCAGTTACAAATATGCAGAAAATTTATTTCAAAATTGATTTTGGGGCTTTGAATTTTAATTTAGTTTGATGTTTATTTGGGTATGTACAGGTTTGGCTGCTTTGTTCCAATTTCAAAGAGAAAGAGAGTGGTGAGAGATATGTTTGGGCTTTGGTGAATTGGGATAATGAGAGCTTCATCTCTGTTCGTGGTTTGAAGTGGAGTGCTCCAATTGGAAAGCAGCAATTTGTGAGTGATTCTTCCCTAAAAAAAACAATTATGGAATAATTTTCTATTGTGCTTTGGAATGAAATGATTCTTGTTGCTTCTTCTTGGAGAAGCTTTGTAGCATCCCCTGCTAATAGCTTCTTCCCAAGAACGAAATGAATGTGTTTGAGGATGATTTTGAAACATGGAGTCTTAAGGGCAGTCCTAGCAGGACTCGAGAGTACATGTTGGGTGGCCACAACCCTTTAGAGCCCAGAATAAGTTCCGAATGGAACTATGGGCCTGAGCACTGAGACATCAGTTTTGCATAGAGTGTTTTCTCAGCAAGGATTAATTAAGTGAAAATTCTGGCAATAAAGAAATTGGCACTATTCTATTTTAGCCACAATCCAAGTGATTTTGTTAAAATGAACACAAAAGTTTCTTAATGATAATCATGGCATAACTGTTTGCAGACTGGGAAGAATTCAACTTTTTACTTGGTTATAAGTGTCATTAGCAAGGAGTTTGGGGGAACTTCCTTTAACATTATTTCAATAGATGTGGTAATATGTAGAACATGGAGTAAATAAATTATCACATGCCAATACAAGTTTAGTTTTGATGGATACTATTTGGGTAATCTGATGCGAGCTGGCATCCAAGGGACTAGCAAAACCTCTAGCCACGAGATAATGAAGAACTTTAAGCTGACTAGTTTTGGTTTACTACCAAGGCTGAAATTTTGACCTTTTTTGAAGGCTTGAAAGAGGTCCTTTCCTAGGGGATGATATTTTCCCTTTTGAAAGATATTCTTCCATGGTCATTTCCTTTGCCCAATACCAAGAGACATGACTTCTAGAGCTAGAATCATTAGATGATAGAGATGTTTGATTTATCAGAATACATGGAAATTTCTTTCTATTGGAAGCCTAGATTAGCTAATCATGCAATTAATGGAACCTACACATGGAATTGGGCTAAAAAAAAAATGATTCACTAAAAAGTTCTAGCTTGTTACCCTCTGATTTTTATTTTTTTTAATGGGCAATAAAAGCTTAAACTGTAATTCCAACTGTTAGGATATTCAATACCTTATTTAGAGATTTCATTTGGTCAAAGCATTTAAAACTTGCAAAAATTTTCTTATATATCTTTCTCTTGATGGCAAAATTTGGGCTATTTTTTTTGGTGAATATATCAATGTTTTATTCCATTTTTGAGACTTTTTACTTTATTTGATCTCGAATCCTTAATGAAGTCAAAAGAGTGACAATTGTGGATCACTTAGTGTGTGCACGTCTATATATGATAAATTCTATATGGCAATATATAGAAAGCATTTCAAAGAATTAAAAATAAACCTTAAATATTTTTGGTTTTATAGGAATATTCTATATAGGATAAATTCTATATGGCAATATTTTGGTTTTATTTCCATTTAATAGAAAATGGAATTGACGCCCTAATATTTTTTAATTAAATATTCCTATGTTATCTTTATACTATTTTTAAATATTTTTTATGAACTAATTAAATATTTAGTAAATTTAATATTACTATATATATATATTAATTAAATATATATTTCATTAATTACAATATTTTTTAATTACTATATTTAATTAATTAAATATTACCATATATACATTAATTCAATATTTTGATACAATGTAGTACGTTAAAAAATTGAATTAAAATTTAGATGTTCATTAAATTTAGTTTTATTTTACACTTTTCTTCTTCTACTTTCTATATTTTCTATAAAATCTATTTTGATTTTGGAAAAAAGGATGGGAAAAATATAATTTTAGTAAATATATTAATTCTCTAATCCAAATAAGTAAAATCAATTTAATAAATAAATATAATTATAACACAAATACTATTGAATCTACCTAAAATATATTGAAGGTAGTTTGGAAGCATTTATCATAATGTTGGAAGTCTTTGGTAATAATAGAAAATGTTTTTCTCATAAACATTTAACATTTGGTAAATTTTAATTGTGATTTTGAAAATTTGTATTACCAAATGATAATTTTTGAACTAACTCATGAAATATGCATTTTTCACAAATTATTTTTTGGTAGCCTATTATATATATATATTATAAGTTATTAAAATAATTTACTTGATTGATTATAAATATATTAAAATAATTTACCAAACCATTTGAAAATAGAAAATAGTACAAATAAAATTGATAACACAAAATTTAATTATAACCTAAAAACAATTTTAGGATATTTGGCTCTAAGGGGTATTTGGGATAAATTTCCTATTACCATGATTACTTAGTATAGATACTTAAAAGGTTAAAATTATAATTTCAAAATTTTTTTATTAAATTTTTAAAATTATGAAAACTATGTTCCATGTTCATTACTATGTGCTCCTATATTATGATATATGGTTTAAAATTCATTCTCGATTTCTCCATTACAATGCACTATTTATTTATTTTACATAGGCATCTAGAATTTCGTCACATTTTATTTAGATGTATATTATATTAGTTTTATAATAAAGAGATTAAAATTTTAATCAAACAAAAAATATTTTTATTTTCATAATTTTTATTTTAAATGAAAAAGATATATGTTAAACCATATATTATCCCTATAATGCTTGTGAATTCTTCTCAAAAACACAAATCTAAAAAAAAAAAAAACCAAATGCAAAAGCACAACATAGAGACAAGTTTAAATTATATAGTTCACAAAATACCATTATAGGCTAAAATTTAGACAGAAGTAAAATTAATTATTAAATATTGATTGTGTTATTATTTGTTTTGTAGGATAATTACTTGATGTGTATTTAAAATTGTCAATTTAGATTATTTTGATTAAATTTGGTGTGGACCTTTTTGTAGAAGATGTTGCTCTCTAAGTTGTGAAAAGGCTTTTAGGCCTCCATGTTAAATGTTACATATTTAAGATAAACATGATAGAATGAGAGTTATGTTATTTTGTTGTAATATTCCAATTAGTAATCATGTTTTAATTTTACTCAACTATGCTTGCATGCAACCTTAGAGTTCCCGTTCAAGTATCATTGTGAGACAAAAGTTTATGTTATTACATAGTAAAGACATTTTAGTTGTCAAAAGGTGAAATGGTTTTATCTATGCTAGTTTCACGTTGACAACTTTTAAATTGTCTACCATGTGATAAAGATATTTTCTCTACAAATGATGCTTGAATTGTCCGATTGGACAATGTAGGGAAACATAATATCTATGAAGTTAATTGCTTGTTCTTAATTTATTTTAAATAAATTTTGGTACTATTTCCTCTTGTTCTCTGGGTACATACTTGGACAAGGTGACATATTATGTTTTGTCCATTTTGTGTACTTGGAGAACCATAGGGAAATGCTGCCAAAATTTTTTTAAAATTAAATTGAGCACATTGGCAGTTGACACATAGAGATTATGTATTCCTATATGGGATAGGAACCACTCCCTAATTTACAATGTTGGAGATGTTAGATGGCATAAAACATGCAACATAGCTTGAATTGTATATGCTAATAATATTAATATGCACTTGTTTAATTGAGGTTATGCATCACCTTTAATGCAAGTACTCAAGGTCAATAACATTTATAGCTTCGTAATCACTACTACATATAACACATACAATGACCTTTTTTTTTTCTTGGCTTTTTTAAAAATTGTCAATAATTAGCGTGTTATTCCAATAATGTAAATATATGTACAAAAGTCATAATGATTAGAAAATTAATGCTCACCCTTTTTCTCTTAAATCTAGCCTCTTAAACAAATGTTGTAATAAATTGATTATTGATTATTCTTTGAATAGAAGAAAGAGAGGTTGCTAAACGAATGACACAGAAAATGTTGATATTTTCTTCAATTTGAAGTTTGATCACTATTGGAAGTTTGTTATTAAAAAATGGACCGTTCATGGATCTCAAATGATAGAAGATCGAAGGAGTATGAGGATGGGGTAGAACATTTTATCACATTTGCAATACAAAATTCTGTAAATAAAAACTCCATTAAATGTCCATGTTTACAGTGTGGTAATATGATATTCCATACTCCTCAAAAGATTAGAGAGCATATGTTTTCCATGGAATTGATCAAAGTTACTATACATGGTATTGGCATGGAGAGGTAGCTCCAAGTGGACCACCAACTACAAGAGTAGAACATTATGATAAAGTTCAATTTGATGATGTGCATAGTACAATAGAAATGGTTCAAGCTGCATAGGAGGATTGTAAAAATGACCCAGAATCATTTCAAAGATTATTGAAAGATGCAGAAAAACCTTTATATCCTGGTTGTAGAAACTTTACAAAATTGTCTGCATTGATTAAATTGTACAACCTAAAAGCACGCTTTGGGTGGTTTGATAAAAGCTTTTCAGAGCTTTTAGAAATGCTTGGAAATATGTTGCCTGTGAATAATGAGTTGCCTTTGTCTATGTATGAAGCAAAAAAGACATTGAATACATTGGGAATGGAATATGAGAAAATACATGCATGTCCTAATGATTGTATCCTTTATAGGAATGAGTTGAAAGATGCATCGTCATGTCCTATTTGTGGAACTTCAAGGTGGAAGATGGATAAAACAGGAACTAAAAAGAGGAAAGGGGTTCCAGCGAAAGTAATGTGGTATTTCCCTCCAGTTCCAAGATTTAGAAGAATGTTTCAATCATTAAAAATTGCAAAAGAGCTCATATGGCATGCCGAAGAAAGAGATTTCAATGGTAAAATGCGTCATCCATCAGACTCACCATCATGGAAGCTAGTTGACCATAGATGACCCGAGTTTTCCTCAGAACCTAGAAACTTGAGACTTGCCATTTCAGCAGATGACATAAATCCTCACAGTTCATTAAGTAGCAAACATAGTTGTTGGCCTGTTCTCATGATAATTTATAACCTTCCTCCATGGTTGTGCATGAAGAGAAAATTTATGATGTTATCTTTGTTAATTTCAGGTCCACGACAACCTGGTAATGACATTGACATCTATTTAGCACCGTTGATAGAAGATCTTAAAACATTGTGGGAGGTCGGAGTCCAGGCTTATGATGCACATCAACGAGAGTTCTTTACATTAAGAGCTGTTCTATTATGGACAATCAGTGACTTCCCTGCGTATGGAAACTTGTCTGGGTGCACAGTTAAAGGATATTTTGGTTGTCCAATATGCGGGGAAGAAACATATTCTCGTAGATTGAAACATGGAAAAAAGAACTCATATACAGGACATAGACGATTTCTTCCTTACAACCATCCATTTAGGAAACAAAAGAAAGCATTTGATGGTGAACAAGAGTTTAGGCCACCTCCACAAATATTAACCGGAGAGGAAATTCTCAAAAAAATCAAAGTCATTTGTAATTCATGGGGGAAAAAAAAGTTTAATCGTGGTAAATCCAAAGTTAGCAATCCAAATTGTTGGAAGAAGAAGTCCATATTCTTTGATCTTGAGTATTGGAAATATCTTCATGTTCGTCATAATTTGGATGTAATGCATATTGAGAAAAATGTTTGTGAAAGTATCATTGGTACCTTACTCAACATTCTAGGTAAGACAAAGGATGGACTGAACTGTCGTTTAGATCTTGTAGACATGGGCTTAAGGAGCGAATTGGCACCAAAGTTTGAATCAAAGAGAACCTATCTCCCTCCTGCATGTTATTCACTTTCGAAAATGGAAAAGAAGGTATTTTGCCAAACTCTTTCACAATTGAAGGTTCCTTATGGATACTGCTCTAACCTTCGAAACCTTGTGTCAATGGAAGACTTGAAGCTTTATGGCTTGAAATCCCATGACTACCATACATTAATGCAACAATTATTGCCTGTTTCATTACGATCTATTTTGCCAAAGCATGTGAGGAATGCCATTTGTAGATTGAGTTCTTTTTTCAATACTCTCTGTAGTAAAGTGGTTGATGTTCCTACATTAGATGAGTTACAAAATGAGGTTGTGGTGACATTGTGCTTGTTTGAAAAGTATTTCCCACCTTCATTCTTTGATATCATGGTGCATCTTACT
>JAJJMF010024926.1:0-11298 GCA_022058775.1 Vitis hybrid cultivar
TTTTTAGTGGCAAGTTTACATGTTTTTCATCAGCTTATGAACCAATTCAAGCATGCCAATTGATGGAGGAGCTACTTGGGCGAGTTAAGCAAGGATTTTGGACGTTTACAGGCTTGAATTTCAAGTGGAAACACACAAGCAATGGGAACACCATTTCGCAAGGGGAGGCAATTCACTTGCCAAATGACCAATTTCGCAAGGTGAATTTCACCTTGCCAAAATTTCGCAAGGGGATTTTCCTCATGGTGCGAAATTTGGCCATTTCTCACCATGAAGAAAGCTCCTTGCGAAATTTCGCAAGGTGGATTTAGGCACCTTGCGAAATGCCAAATTTCGCAAGGTGGTTTTTCACCTTGCGAAATTTGGACCTTTCATCTTCCCCCCTTGCGAAATGCCTTTGAAATCCCCTGTTTTGAGACGCTATTGATGATATTCCACTGCCGGTTCTCCAAGATATTTTGCTTGACTTTTAGCTTTGTAAATACCTATTTTACCCTTGTAATCAACCAATGAAAAGGTTGCTTTTGTAATAGCTATTGTAATTTAGCTTTTTATTGTCTTTAAATAGGGTGAAGAGCCTCAGACACGATCATCTTGTAACCTGTAACTTTATAAGTTATAAGAGCACTTTTGTTCATATGCTTCTTTTCTCTTTTCTTTCTCATTTTCTTAGTAGCCAAACATCCTTGGAGGATGAAATCCCCAAGGATGAGAGGCTAAAACCTTTTAGTTTCTTGAAGTAATGGATGCCATGTGAAACTCCCGTGTCAGGATGGAGATTTCCAAGCCATAAATGTAAGTAACTGAGTGTCATAAATGTTTTCATTCAAAGTAAAGCTTTTAATCCCTCTGACTTGCTTTGAATGGCCAATACTTGATAACCTTTTCGTCTTAGTTGATTCTTATTGTTAGATCCACTGACGTTCATTAGTTATCTCCTACGAGCCATTGTATTGCAAGTCGAGGAGATGACCTATACCAATAAAAGAGCATTTATGAGGTTCAGCTACCCTTTTTGTAAGTTTTCAAGGACTAAAACTCAGTTGTTAAACTCATACCGGTTCGGGAAGTAAGCATCACCTTAGTTGTTTCCCCAACTTGAGGTGAAAAGTCCCAAAATCTCCATTTTTACACAGTAAGTTAAGCATGGCTATCCAAAGCTTTGAGGAACTTCTTTTTCCATCTTTTAACCTATTTTCATGTTAGTTTAGTTTACAACACCTTCATCTTTTTATGTTTTCATCTTAACCTAATTTTTATTAAGAAAAGTTCACTCCATCCTCCGAACTTCACCAGTTAAAGTAAAAACCCTTCCCAGTGTTCGATCCTAGAGCCACTATGCTATAGTAGCTTTGCTACTTTAGTGTAAGGACCTTAGGTATAAATTTTGTTGATACCCTTACATGCCAAGCTACCAAGAGTCGGGTTATCAAATGGCGCCGTTGCTGGGGAAGGTGCTACTTCACTGTGAATACATCAGCCGGAGGTAACTTGTGAGACTTCTCATGAGTGAGGTGAATTCTATCTCATTTTTCATTTACTAACTTTTTATTTTAGTTTTAGAACATTTTTAACTTAGTTTAGATAAGTTTCTTATAGCTTTTATCTTTCATTTTTAGTTTATTTTTCATACTCTGTTTTTCCTTCCGCATGCTCTATTTTTTTTTCTTTCTTTTTCTTTGTTTTGTTTATTTGTTTTGTTCCAGCTGAATCCGTGCATGCCCTATTGGATTAGAGACCAAGAGGGAAGGTTAGTGCGGATAGAGACTCCACGAGCTACTGAATTATAGATTATTTTGGAAGTCATGGAGAATCAGCCAGAGGATCAACATTCACAACACGGGCAGGAGAATGATCCAAACTTGTATAGGTCCATGAGGGACAGGATGCACCCTCTGAGGATGAGTGCACCATCTTGCATCATTCCTCCTACAGAGCAATTGATTATCAGGCCACACATCGTGCCTCTGCTTCCTACTTTCCATGGGATGGAAAGTGAAAATCCATATGCGTACATAAAGGAATTCGAAGATGTGTGCAATACTTTTCAAGAAGGGGGAACAGCTATTGAGCTTATGAGGTTGAAGCTCTTTTCATTCACATTAAAGGACAAAGCCAAGATATGGCTCAATTCCTTGAGGCCGAGAAGCATAAGAACATGGACAGAACTTCAAGCTGATTTTTTGAAGAAGTTTTTCCCTACTCACAGAACAAATGGATTGAAGAGACAAATCTCCAATTTCTCAGCACGTGAGAATGAAAAATTTTATGAATGCTGGGAGAGGTATATGGAGGCCATCAATGCATGTCCTCACCACGGCTTTGATACATGGCTTTTGGTGAGCTATTTTTATGATGGCATGTCATCTTCAATGAAGCAGATATTGGAGACAATGTGTGGGGGTGATTTCATGAGCAAGAACCCTGAGGAGGCTATGGATTTCCTAAGTTATGTCTCAGAGGTTTCCCGTGGATGGGATGAGCCCAATAACAGAGAAATGGGGAAGAGGCCAGTTCAGCAAATGTCAAGAGGGGGGATGTACAATCTAAGTGAAGACATGGAGATGAAAGCCAAGGTAATTGCCATGACTAGAAAAATCGAGGAAATGGAGTTGAGAAAAGTTCACGAAGTCCAAGCTATTTCAGAACCTCAACAACAAGCCAATCCTTGCTCCATCTGTCAGTCATTTGAACATATGGTGGAAGAATGTCCCACCATTCCAACAACAAGAGAAATGTTCGGGGAACAAGCTAACTTGATTGGCCAATGGAAGCCAAATTCAAATGCTCCCTATGGCAACACGTACAACTCTAGCTGGAGGAACCACCCAAACTTTGCATGGAAGCCAAGGCCAAACCCATATCAGTCACCAGCCCAATCAAGCCAACAGAGTCAAGGTCAATCCTCAGTTGAGCAAGCACTCATAAGCCTTAGCAAGGATATGGGTGACTTTGTGAGTGAGCAAAAATCCATCAACTCTCAACTAAATCAGAAGATTGACAACGTAGAGAGTACATTGAACAAGAAGATAGATGGGATGCATAATGAGTTGTCTCAGAAAATTGACAACATCCAATATTCCATCTCAAGGCTCACAAATTTGAACACTGTCAATGAGAAAGGGAAGTTTCCCTCTCAGCCTCACCAAAATCCTAAGGGGATACATGAAGTGGAATCCAAAGATGAGGATTCTTCAAAGGTGAGGGACGTGCAAGCTATTATCACTTTGAGAAGTGGTAAGGAAGTGCATCAGCCAGAGCATGATTAGAGGAAAGCCAAAGAAGACAAGGCTGATAGAAAAGAAGAAAAGAAGAAAGAACAAAAGGGAAAGGAAGTTCAGATGAAAGAAAGCATCATTCCTAGCATGGATGAGGAACCTCAAATTCTTTTAAAGGAAGGCATGATGAAAAAGCACATGCCTCCTCCATTTCCTCAAGCCTTGCGTGGGAAGAAACCGATCAAGAATGCTTCTGAGATTCTTGATGTGCTAAGACAAGTGAAGGTGAATATTCCTTTACTTGATATGATCAAGCAAGTACCCACATACGCAAAGTTTTTGAAGGACTTGTGCACTGTGAAAAGAGGACTCAATGTTACAAAGCAAGCCTTCCTAACCGAGCAAGTGAGTGCTATAATCCAATGCAATCTCCAATCAAATACAAAGATCTGGGGTGTCCTACAATCTCAGTCAATATTGGAGGAACCCAAGTGGAGAAGGCATTGCTTGATCTGGGGGCAAGTGTTAACTTGCTTCCATACTCTGTATACAAGGAGCTGGGGTTGGGAGAACTCAAGCCAACATCGATCACCCTATCCTTAGCTGACCGATCAGTGAAAATCCCCAGGGGGGTAATAGAGGATGTATTGGTTCAAGTTGACAAATTCTACTATCCAGTAGATTTTGTGGTGCTTGATACAGATCCCATTGTCAAAGGGATCAACTATGTTCCAATCATCCTTGGAAGACCATTCCTTGCAACATCCAATGCAATCATCAATTGAAGGAATGGGGTCATGCAACTCACTTTTGGGAATATGACATTGGAACTCAACATCTTCCATCTATGTCAAAAGCACATCCATCCTGAAGAAGATGAGGGCCTAGAAGAAGTGTGTATGATAGATACCCTGGTGGAGGAGCATTGTAATCAGAGTATGCTTGATCAGTTTGAAGAGAATCCATATGAAAGCCATGAAGATCTTGACGATGGGTTAGCTGAACCCATGGGAATGAATGCCGTTATGTCAAACTGGAGACAAAAGCCAGTGATCCTCCCTTTGTTCAAGGATGAGGAAGAGATGAAAGAAGCTAAGGATGCAATCCTTAAGCTTGAATTGAAGACCCTTCCTGCCGAGTTGAAGTATGCTTACTTGGAGGAAGGCAATAAAGCCTCGGTGGTAATTTCTTCTTCTTTAACCGTTTCACAAGAGGACAATCTTCTAAGAATCCTTAGAAAGCACAAGAAGGCCATCGGATGGCAAATTTCTGATTTGAAGGGGATAAGCCCATTTATTTGCACGCACCATATTTATATGGAGGAGGGAGCTAAGCCAACTCGTCAGCCACAGAGGAGATTGAATCCTCATATGCAAGAGGTAGTAAGGGCTGAAGTGTTGAAGCTTCTTCAAACGGGCATCATTTACCCCATTTCAGATAGCACTTGGGTGAGTCCAACCCAAGTTGTTCCAAAGAAGTCCGAGATAACCGTAGTCAAGGGGGAAAATGGAGATGAAGTGTCCACACGCCTCACAACTGGTTGGAGGGTGTGCATTGACTACAGGAAGCTGAACACAGTAATGAGAAAGGATCACTTCCCTTTACCTTTCATGGATCAAGTCCTTGAGAGAGTATCTGGGCATCCTTTTTATTGCTTCTTGGATGGGTATTCCGGGTATTTTCAAATAGAGATTGATGTGGAGGACCAGGAGAAGACTACCTTCACTTGTCCATTCAGCACCTATGCTTATAGGCGGATGCCTTTTGGATTATGCAACGCTCCTGCTACCTTCCAAAGATGCATGCTTAGCATCTTCAGTGACATGGTTGAACGAATCATGGAAGTCTTCATGGATGACATAACTGTGTATGGGACTTCTTTTGAGGATTGTTTGTCACATCTTGAAGATGTTTTGAAAAGATGCATAGAGAAAGACCTCGTACTCAATTGGGAGAAGTGCCATTTTATGGTAAATCAAGGTATTGTTCTTGGGCACGTAATCTTAAAGAAGGGTATAGAGGTAGATAGAGCTAAGGTGGAACTAATTGTGAAGTTGCCACCTCCCACCAATGTAAAAGGAATAAGGCAATTCCTTGGGCATGCCGGGTTCTATAGGAGGTTTATAAAGGATTTTTCCAAGATTGTCAAACCTCTTTGTGAATTATTGGTGAAGGATGCCAAGTTTGAGTGGGATGATAAATGTCAAAGGAGTTTTGAGCTTCTTAAGCAATTCTTGACATCAGCGCCCATTGTGAGAGCACCAAATTGGGAGTTGCCATTTGAAGTGATGTGTGACTCAAGTGATTATGCCATTGGGGCTGTTTTGGGACAAAGAGAAGATGGTAAACCTTATGTGATCTACTATGCAAGCAAGTCTTTGAATGATGCTCAAAGGAATTACACCACCACTGAGAAGGAATTACTTACTGTGGTGTATGCTTTGGATAAGTTCAGAGCTTATTTGATAGGGTCTTCCATTGTGGTATTCACGGATCATTCAGCTTTGAAGTATTTGCTAACCAAGATGCCAAGGCTAGGTTGATTAGGTGGATACTTTTGCTTCAAGAGTTCAACCTCCAGATCAGAGATAAGAAAGGTGTTGAGAATGTGGTAGCTGACCACTTGTTAAGGCTCAACATCGCTCATGACACCCATGGACTTCCCATAAATGATGATTTCCCTGAGGAATCCTTGATGCTTGTGGAGGAAGTTCCATGGTTTGCACACATTGCCAATTACTTGGTCACGGGAGAAATACCAAGTGAATGGAGCTCTTAGGATAAGAAGAATTTCTTTGCCAAAGTCCATGCATATTATTGGGAGGAGCCTTTTCTCTTCAAGTATTGTGCGGACCAAATTATAAGGAAGTGTGTGCCTGAACAAGAGAAGCATGGGATCCTATCTCATTGCCATGGGAATGCATGTGGAGGCCACTTTGCCTCTCAAAAGACGGCAATGAGAGTTCTTCAATCGGGCTTTTGGTGGCCCTCGCTTTTTAAGGATGCCCATGAGGTAAGTAAAGGATGTGATAAGTGCTAAAGACTAGGCAAGCTTTCAAGGAGAAACATGATGCCTTTGAACCCCATCTTGATAGTGGATCTTTTTGATGTTTGGAGCATAGACTTCATGAGACCTTTCCCTATGTCTTTTGGCCACTCCTACATCTTGGTAGGAGTTGATTATGTTTCAAAGTGGGTTGAAGCTATACCCTGTAGAACCAATGATCACAAAGTGGTTCTCAAGTTCCTAAAAGAAAACATATTCTTTAGGTTTGGAGTGCCTAAAGCAATCATCAGTGATGGAGGCACTCACTTTTGCAACAAGCCCTTTGAAGCTCTTTTGGCCAAGTACGGAATTAAGCATAAGGTAGCTACACCTTATCATCCTCAGACGAGTGGCCAAGTAGAGCTAGCCAACCGGGAAATTAAGAACATCTTGATGAAGGTGGTGAACACCAATATGGGCATATAGGACGGCTTATAAGACTATCCTTGGGCTGTCACCGTACCGTCTTGTTTATGGCAAAGCTTGCCATCTTCCCGTTGAGATTGAGTTCAAGGCATGGTGGGCCATTAAAAAGCTCAACATGGATTTAACTAAGGCTGGGCTAAAGAGGAGTTTGGATTTGAATGAGCTTGAGGAATTGAGAAATGATGCCTATCTCAACTCAAAAATAGCTAAGGAAAAGCTAAAGAGATGGCATGATCAGTTGGTGACCAAGAAAGAATTTTTCAAGGGACAAAGAGTCTTGCTATATGACTCTAAGCTTCACCTATTTCCGGGAAAGCTCAAATCAAGGTGGGTAGGGCCTTTTGTCATCCACCAAGTACACTCACATGGAGTAATTGAGTTACTCAACTCAAAAAGTGCAAAGACCTTCAAGGTAAATGGGTAAAGACTCAAGCCCTACATCGAGCCATTTTCCCGTGACAAGGAGGTACTCATCCTCCATGACCCATCACATCCTTGAGAAAGTCTGGTAAGTTGATGAGCTTAGCATGAAAAGCTAAGTGCTCATCTCTTTTTGTTTTAATTTTAGTATTACATTCTTGTTTACTTTGCATTTTTAATACTTTTGCACATATTTTGTTTAGGTTTCTTAGTTTTGATTTTGATTTTTTATGTTTTTAATGGAGCTTTGATGTCCAATAGCAGGTACGAAAGCTCACAAGCTCACAAATGTGGAGAGAAAGGTGAAATAGGGGAGAAATATATCTAAGTCCAAGCTTAAAAGCCCATTTCGCAACTCAAAAAGTGAGTTGCGAAAATTTGGCAAGGTGAATTTCACCTTGCGAAATGCACATTTTGGCAAGATGCAATTTACAACCTCTCGGGATTGCACTTTCGCAAGGAGTAACCAGTGCGAAAATTTTCGCAAGTCATTTTTCACCTTGCGAAATTGTTTTCAAAGCAAATATCAAAATGCAACCTCTCGGGATTGGTTTTTAAGGGGAGTAGCCAGTGCGAAAATTTGGCAAGGTGAATTTTCACCTTGCGAAATTTTTTCTTCATGCTTACCAAGGATTTGATTCTTTTTAAATTTATTTTCAAACTTCAATTTTGTAGTTTTAACACTCCTCAGTTCATCCCCGTACTTAGACAAATTTTCAAAAAAAATTTCATGGCCAAAAACCCTTTTTAAAGCCTTCTCAACTTCATTTTTCATGCATAAAACACTATTCCCCTTGCATTTCCTCTCTAGGCCACGTGCTTCATTGTTCCAAGGTGAGTAATTTTTCATTTTTCTCCATTTTTGGCTCCTTAAATTGCTTGTTTATGTCATTTCTATGTTTTAGGAACCATAAACATGCATTTTCATCTATTAAAACCATTTCAAAAATCCATTTTTTCAAATCAAAGACCCACATGGCCGGCCACCATTTTTGCAAAAATCTCTATCTTGCAATGTGTTTTAGGCTCCCAAACTTACTCCATTGCGTTTAGAATCATGTTTCCATTAAAACCATACCCTTTTTCTGAATTTTAAACAGTTAAAAATGAAAACTCAAATTCAAAGTAAGCATTGGAGAAGAAGATGAATAGTGCCTGTGAATAGTGCCCGTTGCCAAATTTAGCAACCACTATTCATGCCTTGCAAATTTTGCACTGGTTACCATTTCAACTGTATTTTTGACACTTTACCCCTGGGATGCTCTATTTTTCTTGCTTTTCAGTCTTATTTCAGTATTTATACCATGGCACGGACACGGGGGGCATCCTCTTCAGCTAGTCAGCGTGGGGCCCACTCACAGAGAGGTGGTCGTTCTACACCATCTCAGCCTGCCCAGACCCCAGTTCCCTCTACTCAGCACGGGTACGGGACCAGACGATCATCTGGGTCTTCCAGGGCACCAGTGCCACCCCCTGTGAGCAGTCCTCCACCTAAGAGGACTAGGATTTCAGGACCAGGCGAGTCCTCCAGAGCCCCTCCATCACCTCCAGCATCTACTATCCCAGGCTCTTCACACCTAGCAGAGGTCCTCAAGCGGCCTATGATAGCAGGGCCACCCCTCCCAAGCAACACGGATATCAGAGATAGTCCATTTCACGATGAGATCTGTATGGAGCATGAGACTCTCCGCCTATTACCAGAGCTAGAGGAGTCATACCGCCTTTTGCAGAGGTACCACATCGAGCCATTTATGACTCCTAGGTCCTTCTATTACCCTAGGGTAGTCTTAGATTTCTACCAGACTATGACTACTAGAGGCGTCCAGGACCCCATAGCCATTCATTTTTTGATTGATGGCCAGTATGGTATTTTAGAGGCCCGAGATATAGCCGCCGCTATGCATTTTCCGCCTATCCCTGAGGACCTTGGTTCCTTCCGGCATTGGTCTCAGTATTTAGAGCCCGACATGGTGTCTACCTTATCAGGAGGTAGAGTCACTAGTAGGACTATTTTGAGGAGGGAGCTTCCTTCACGGATGTTACTTATCGATTTGGTGCTCCGCACCAATCTTTTTCCACTCCAGCATGTCGTCCAGAGGAGAGGTGCTATCCTAGATGCGCTTTACCGCATCTCTGAGGGATTCTACTTTGGACCCCACCATCTAGTCATGGCTGCTCTTACCTATTTTGAGGAGAAGGTGCATAGGAAGCGCCTACGCAAAGCTGGTACTATTCCACTCTTATTTCCGAGGCTGATCTCTCAGGTCTTAGAGGATATGGGATACCCTTCTCAGCCCCACCTAGAACGTCGTCATCATTGTCGAGAGCTCTTTACTAGTGAGAGTTGGATCCATTTCTTAGACCGCTCACCCATGGACTAGGGTATCCCTAGACCATTAGCTCCCGCGCCTCCAGCTTCTCCAGCACCTCCCGATTCTCCAGCAGCCTCAGCACCTACAATACAGACATCACCAGAGCAGGACCTACATACCACAGAGCCTTCTTCTTCAGTACCTGCTCCAGTGACTTGCACTACTGATACTCCCACACCACCAGTCACTCCTGCTCCAGCCTATGCTAAGTCTTCAGCCGGGCCATCCATCACTGTCTTCGCTACAAAGTTCAGAGCTCTCATGTCGTCCTTTCACTCATTGAGCGCCTCTCAGGCCACCTTAGTCCGTGAGATGCAGGCCATCAGACGACAGATGGATACCATACAGACACATCAAGCTCAGCATACAACTATTCAGGCTTAGCATACAGCTATCCTGGACCAGCACTCCGCCATGCTCTCTCAGATCCACCATCACCTGGGCATATCACCTCCTCCACCCCAGGAGCCACATCCATGATTGGATATTTCTATCTCCATTTTGTATATGTTTTTTGTATATGATACATGTTTTATATTCTGAGATTGTATGTACCTCATGCTTATATCTTGTACTCAACTCTCTTAGTTTATATAAGCATCATTTTTTGTATCTTATTTCCTCTCTCACGTTTCTTAGGGTTTTTGAATCATGTGGATGCACTCACACGCCTTGAATACCACATCACCATAAGGTATATCATTCCTTCCTCGTCTTTTTCGATAGAAACATTGGGGACAATGTTCATCTCGGTTGGGAGGAGAGTTGAGGAAGTAAGTATTTCCTATTTTAGTGAGTTATTTTGTTGATTTAGTAGTTTTTGACCTTTTTCAAAATTTTTTGTTTCATTCTCTATGGTTGTTAAAGATAATTTCTCAAAATAAAATAGGATAAGTCGAGTTTTAACTTAATTAATTAAGTCTTAGAGTTTGTTTTATGCTTTCAAAGTTGATAATCTATTGAAGCCCTCTTTGATTTCGAACTTATTTCTTCCATTTCAAGCTTTACACACACCGTGCACATTAGATCCCGGATATATGATGTAAAACTTTCTCACCCTCTAAGCTTAGGAAAATTTTGACTTGGTTCATTACTTAACCTCTTTTTAATAGTGTTGGGACACCTCAAAAAGACAATGAGTCTTAAAAAAAAAAAAAAAAAAAAAAGGAGAATAAGCTTCTATTCTTTCCTTGAAACCTAAGCATGATCCGAAGGGGTGGCGAAAGCCTTTAAAACCCGATGCCCTAAACCTTGATTGGTTGGGAGTCATCGATCCTCTGTCTACATAGGTGAATTGGTTAAGTTTAGTGAGTAAAAAGAATTGTGAATAAGAAGGTGCGTTCCTAACCTATTAAGAGTTGGTTAATTTTGCCAAAGTTCGAGAAAAGCTTAGGTTGGGGGGAGAGGATAGTTGTACATACTATATCCGGAAGCTAATCTCATTAACACTTAGCTCATTATGGAAGAGTTTGATCTGGAACCTTGAGAGTAGAGATTCTTTTGATACTTAATTGCATAATCTCCACTCTTTGTACTTTTTGTTTAAGTTTTAGCTTTGACAACTCCTATTGCATTTTGAATCTTCATATCTTTAGTTCACCATGTGAGATGTGTTTTGATATCAGTCATGCCACTCAATTATTTTTTGGAGTGATTTGCATGACCTCTTTTATGTATATTATTATGTTTGCTTAGTTTTTATCTCCTCCATTGCTAAGGGACTAGCAATGAGTCGGTTGGGGGGTGTGATTACTACCGAAAAGTGCTATTTTGTAGACCTAATTATAAGGGTTTTAAGCACCTTTGAGTAGTAATC
>JAJJMF010024928.1:0-46397 GCA_022058775.1 Vitis hybrid cultivar
TACAAAAATTTACTTCATTTGGAGTTGAAAATGTTGGGCTTTTTTTTTTTTCTTTTTGCTTTCTATTTTAACAATTTTTTATCCTTTATTTGTGACCGTCAATCGATTTCATCCTCATCGATGGAGAAGGTAGTGGGAGAAACTAGAACTAATTTTTTTCGTTTTTTCTTTTTTGCTTATAATTATTCTTTATCATGATTCAAATTTTGAGCAATCTAGAACTCAATCTACGACCTTGGGTAAAAGGTTTGACTCTAAGGGTCAAACTAGCAATCAGGGAAAATCGAATATTCTTTAACCCTAGATCACATAAGGTGCATTAAACCCTTATCCTTTTATGTGAATGTGTTACAAAAGACAAATCTTCTTCAAATTCACTCACCATATCAGCAGACAGCCATGGGGTAAAGGTAAAGGTAAAGGTAAAAGTAGCGGAGCACAAGCCCTTAATCCAAGTGCCCTTCTTCTTTCAATTAACTCTCTTTAATTCATTCTACTATACATTCACTCATCCGTCATTTCAATCAAAATCTACAACCAGCAGCACCAATAAACCAGTTTTGTTGTGGTTGTATGAGAGTATCATAGATGGGTGCCACCATTAAATCAAATCAAACAATGATGAAATTAATATCATCCTTAGAGGCATGGGTTTGATTATGATACCAAAACAACTTTTCTATTAGATGTCTCCAAATTTTAACAAATGGGATTATAAAATATGTAAAAGAATTGTAATAAAAAATTAAATTACTCATTGGTTACAACTATTTGTAATTAAAAAAAATTGAAAAAGTTATTGGGTAATTATTACTTTTGATGATTTATAACCGAGACTATGTTGGGATCAGTTTTTAAAAACTAAAAAATAGTTTGTGAGAATTGTTGTATGATATTTTGGAATATAAAAGTTTGTTTTTATAAAACATCTTTAAATAATTTAGAAAACAAAAGTTTGTTTTTGGAAAACACTTTTAAATAGTTTTCCTTTACTTTTGCTACTATTATGAGAACGAAAAACACTTTCGTATTTTTGGAAAACTTTGCTAAACTTGCTTCCTGTGAAGATCTTGAAAGATCTTAGTTTATCCTCTTCGGGTTTGTGTGTGTGCATGTGTTTTCTTGAGTTCAACATACAGGTCTAGTGATCTCAAATGGAAAAACTGAAGAAAAAAAATAATCTTAGAAAACTCATAGATATTTACTTCATTTGGAGTTGAAAATGTTCGGGTTTTTTTTTTTTTTGCTTTCTATTTTAACAGGTTTTTTACCCTCCATTTATGATGATCAATTTCATCCTCATCAATGGACAAGTTAATGGGAGTAATGTTTTTTGAATCAGATATTGAATTGGAAAAGTTATCGATTCACAATTCATTGGTGATTGAATCGTGGTCAAATCAGTAATATTATAAATATCAATGTTTTCTTAACTGAACTAATCATTGAACCGAAAAAGTTATCGGTTCACGGTTCATTGGTCGGATTGACGGTCGAACTGATGACATTATAAATATATATTTTATATATTATTAAAATTAAAAAAATAATAATAAATAAAAATAATAAGTTCCATGTAAGTATCTATTTTGTTTGTTGAGTTTTTTTATTTTTTATTTCTCCGTCAAATTGTAAACAAAAACCACAATTTTAATTAAAAATTAAAGAATCAAATCATTAACAATTTAATTTTAAAAAATAAAAATAAATCATCAACAATTTATAAAAACCCCACATTAATT
This sequence comes from Vitis hybrid cultivar, assembly GCA_022058775.1. Taxonomy (NCBI): domain Eukaryota; kingdom Viridiplantae; phylum Streptophyta; class Magnoliopsida; order Vitales; family Vitaceae; genus Vitis; species Vitis hybrid cultivar. The sequence continues at coordinate 1,743 of JAJJMF010024928.1, forward strand.
TAGAGAATCAAGTCATCAATAATTTAAAAAAAAAAAAAAAATCAAAGAATTAAAAATTTTGAAATTTGTTTCAATTTTTTTTTTCAAAATGAGAAATTTACTATAAAATCAAATATTTATTTAAATTTTAAAAATTAAAATTTTATTTGAAAATCAACAAAATTTTCAATAAATTGAAATTTCAATAATTTCAATAAATTAAAATTTCAATGTCAATAAATAAATAAAAAAAGAAAAAATTATAAAAGTTAAATATTAAACATAACATTAAAATTATAATTAAATATTAAAAGATTAAATATAAAACATAAAAATTATTATTATTATTTTTTTCTAAAATGGGAGTTTAAGATTTTAGTTTCACTAGCTTGTCGACAGTAGAAAGACGTGCTACCAGCGAGTGGAGTTGGCTCAAGGGGCTGGGGCAAAGAGTGGTATTCTCTGTGTGGGGGGGGGGGGGAGGGGCTCGTCGGCAGCAGGCGACTTGCCGACCTGTTGTTGGAGCTAGGGCGCCGCGGGGGTGGGTTTGTTTGGAGAACCGACCGTTTTGATGCTGGAACCTGCTGTTGTTGAAACCTACTGCTGGAACGTCATTTTGAATCTTTTGATGCTGTAAAAGAGAAAGGTTGAACCGACGGTTGGTTCGTCCGGTTCGCCTATTCACTCGATCCAATTCCAATTCGACCAGATTTTGGTCCATTTCACCGGACCGGACTGGACCGAAACCATGACTGGCCGGTGGTTAGACCGGTTGGATAGGCCAGTTCAGTCCGGTTTTTAAAACCATGATAAATATATAATTTATGTTTTATTAAATGAAAAAAATGAAGAAAACAAATCTTAGAAAACTCACAAAAATTTACTTCATTTGGAGTAAAAAATGTTGGGCTTTTTGTTTCATTTTGTTGTATTTTTTTTTTATTTAAAAAATTAGCTTTCTATTTTAATAAGTTTTTTATCCTCTATTTATGGTGATCGATTTCATCCTCATAAATGGAGAAGTTAGTGGGAGCAATGTTTTCCGGACCAGATATTGAATCGAAAAAGTTATTGATTCACAATTCATTGATAGGAATGGTGGTTGAACTATGGTTAAATTAGTAATGTCATAGATATATAATTTATATTTTATTAAAATTAAAAATAATTATAATTTTAATAGTATTTTATGTCAAATTAAATTGTAAATATAAATATATAATATATTACATTTTATTAAATAAAATATGTATAATATTTAAATATGAAGATATAATTAAGATGAAAAAAATATTTAATGTAATTACATATCTATGTATTTTGTTTTTTTTAAAACTTTAAAAATTATTATATTAGTTAATTTATATTATTTTCATATTTATCAGTAATAATTATTATAAAAATAATAGTAGATATTGTTGTAAAATTATAAAGTGAAAGGAGAAGAAAACAAGAAAGAGAAATTAGAATGTAGGAAGAGAATATAATAAATTTTCATTAGAGGTATCTCCTTTATAGGGAGTCACAAAAAGATATACATCAATATGGATGATAATCCACAAGTTCCTATAATCCGATAAATTCTCATATTTTCTAACACTCCCCCTTGGATGATCATAAGAATATGGTAACTACCTCATTAAAAACCTTGCCAGTAAAACCCAATGGGACAAAACCTGGACGAAGGAAAAAAGAGTGCAATATATCATATTAGCATTTTGCCCCTCATCTAAACATGATTGTGTTTTCTTCAACATTTCAAATGGTAGATCTTTCAATCTTCTCATTCCAATGTCATACCTTAACTTTTTCAATGTGGTCGAAGGTAACGTCTTTGTGAATAGATCTGCTAGATTATTGCATGACCGAATTTGTTGAACATCAATCTCACATTTCTTTTGGAGCTCATGAGTATAGAAGAATTTAGGGGAGATAGGCTTAGTTTTGTCACCTTTTATGAATCCTCCTTTAATTTGTGCAATACAAGCATCATTATCTTCATGTAACACGATTGCATTGCTTCTGATAGAAGGTAGTCCACATGGTTCTTGTATATGTTGGATCATTGACCTTAGCCACACAAATTCACGACTTGCTTCATGAATTACAAGAATTTCTGAATGATTTGAAGATGTGGCTATCATTGTTTGCTTGATTGATCTCCAAGATATTGTCGTTCCACCATAAGTAAAGGCATATCCCATTCAAGATTGAGCTTTATGAGGATCTAAAAGATACCCTACATCTGTTTACCCAATTAATTATGATTTTGATTCTTTTGAATAATATAAACCCATGTCACTTGTTCCACGAAGGTTTCGCAATATATGTTTAATCCCATTCCAATGCCTTTTAGTTGGGGCAGAACTGTATCTTGCTAATAAGTTGACAAAGAATGCTATATATGGTCTAGTACAATTTGCAAGATACATTAGTGTACTGATTACACTGAGATATGGTACTTCTGGACCAAACAATTCTTCATTTTCTTCTTTAAGACGAAATGGGTCTTTGTTCACTTCAAGTGAACGAACAACCATAAGGGAATTGATTGGATGTGATTTGTCCATATAAAATCGTTTTAATACTTTCTCTATATATGTCGATTGATGGACTAATATGTCATTTGAACAATGCTCGATTTGCAGGCTGAGGCAATATCTTGTTTTCCCTAAGTCTTTCATTTCAAATTCCTTCTTTAAATAATTGGTTGCTTTTTTGAGCTCTTCAGGAGTTCCTATAAGGTTTAAATCATTCACATACATTGCAATTATTGTAAGCCCAAATTTTGATTTCTTAATAAAAACACATGGGCAAATTGAATTATTCACATATCCTTCTTTTAACAAATACTCACTCAAACAATTATACCACATACGTCTGGATTGCTTTAATATGTACAAAGATCTTTGTAGCTTGATTGAGTACATGTTTTGAGGTTTTGGATTAGTTGCTTAAGGCAATTTGAATCCTTAAGGGATTTTCATATATATGTCAGTATCTGTAGACCCATATAAATAGGTTGTAACAACATCCATAAGATGCATATCTAGTCCTTCAGAGACTGTTAAACTTATCAAGTATTGAAGTGTGATTGCATCCATTATAGGGGAATAAGTTTCCTCATAGTCTATACCAGGTCTTTGAGAGAAACCTTGAGCAACAAATCGTGCTTTATATCTTATGATTTCATCATTCTCATTTCATTTTTTCACAAAGACCCATTTATATCCAACAGGCTTTATGTTTCCAGGTGTTTGAACTACATGTCCAAATACCTCTCATTTTGTTAACGAGTTTAGCTCTATTTGGATTGCTTCTTTCCATTTTGGCCAATCATTCATTTTTCGACATTCATTCACAGCTTGTGGTTCTTAATATTCATCATTTCTCATGATGTCCATAGCCACTTAGAATGCAAATATATTATCTATGATAATGTCGCTATGGTCCTTTGTTTCTCCCGTGTGACTAATTGAGATCTCTTCAGTTCTAGATACCGGTATTTGATCAATTTGTGCCTCTTCAAGAGCTAACTGTTTGTCAAGTTGGGTTTCAACATTGGACCCTTTCATATTTGTGAACTCTTTAGGAGTACTAAGTTTTCATATGTTATTCTTTTTTTTTCTAGGAATTAAATCCTTTGAGCCAATAGGTCTACCACGCTTCAGGCGTGTCTTAAATTCATTTACTATGGCATTCTCCAATTGTCCTTCAGAGACATCAATATGTGTTGGGGCATTCATAGCTGGCACATGTGACTTTGTTACTTTATTTATATTTGTGAAAGCATCAGGTAATTGATTTGCAAGTCCTTGCAAATGAACAATCCTTTGAACTTCTAACTCACATTGTCTTGTGCAAGGATCAAGACGAGACAAGGAGGGTAATACCATGTAATGTCTCGCTATTCTTTTGACTTGTCTCCCCCTAATGGTTGGAAAGCATTTTCATCAAAATGACAATCTGCAAAGCGGGTAGTAAAAACATCACCCGTGACTGGTTCAAGATAACGGATAGTGGAGGGAGAATTAAAACCAACATATATACCAAGTCGACGTTGAGATTCTAACTTGGAACGTTGAGGTGGAGCTATGGGAACATAGATAACACAACCAAAAATATGAAAAATGTGAAACATTTGGTTGGGAGCCTAAAACAAGTTGTAAAGGTGAGCAATCATGATTAGTTGTAGGGCGAATTCGAATTAAAGTGGTAGCATGAAGAATAGCATGCCCCCAAGCAGACAAGGGCAATTTTATTCTCAAAAGTAATGGTTTTGCAATCAGTTGTAAACGCTTAACTAGAGATTTAGCTAATCCATTCTGAGTATAGGTATGAGCAATGGGATATTCAACATCAATACCAACTGACATACAATAATCAAGAAATGTTTGAAAGGAAAATTCACCAGCATTATCAAGATGAATTGTCTTAACAGGATGATCAGGCAATTGTGCCTTGAGTCAAATTATTTGAGTAAGTAACCTGGCGAAGGCAATATTTCTAGTTGAAAGAAGACAAACATGAGACCAATGAGTTGATGCATCAATTAAAACCATAAAAAAACGAAAAGGTCCACTAGGTGGATGAATAGGTCCACAAATATCACCTTGAATACGTTCTAGAAAGGCTGGTGATTCATATTCAACCTTGGTAAATGATGGTTTAATAATTAATTTGCCTTGTGAGTAAGCAACACAATTGTAATCATTGGGCATCAGAATCTTCTAGTTCTTTAAGGGATGCCCTAAAGAATTGTTGATGATACGACGCATCATGGATAATCCAGGATGACCAAGACGTTCATGCCATATCATAAAAGTTTTTAAGTCATAGAACTTCTGGTTCATGACAACATATGACTCAATGGGTCTAATGATTGTTTGATATAACCCATAAGAATAAGAAGGAAGTTTTTCCAAGATGTGTTTTTCCCTAAAAATAATTGAAGTAATGAGAAGGTATTCATTACTATCATCATTCATAGTTTCAATGTGATATCCATTTCGGCGAATATCCTTGAAACTAAGAAGATTTCGCTTGGATTTAGCAAAATAAAGGGCATCATTAATGTGGATTTTAGTTCCTCTAGGTAAAGTAATAGTTGCTCTTCCGGAGCCTTGAATCAAGTCTACAGGACTTGATATTGTATTAACATTAGACTTAACCAACGATATGTTGGAAAAATATTTTTTATCACAAATGATTGTGTGTGTTGTGGCACAATCTACAAGACATGCATCTACATTGGATGTCATATGATGTACCAAGTTATGAGAAAGATCCATGTATCTTAAAGTATAAATAAAGAGAAGAATTTAAATAAGAAATAATAAAATGTGAAATAAACTATAAAAGATGAATAATAAACAATGCGTTTAAAGATGATAACAAAATAAACCTATTTGCAAAGAACTAAATAAGAACATAACATTTAATCATAACAGACATTTCCATCACTAATTAGATGGTCAATTTTCCCATTAGGATTCTCAAAGAAATCTAAAACATCTAAATGAGTTAGATCTACTGAGCCATTACTATCAATGAAGTTCATTTTAATTTCCTTTCCTTTTGCTTTTATTGAGGCTTGATAAAGGTCAACAAAATGTTTTGGAGTATGAAAAGTACGTGACCAATGTCCTTTCATGCCACATCTATAACACTTATATTCTCACAAACATGTTTACTTTGTGGTTCTATCCCCTTTTCAGGTTGTGCCTTTGAATTATTCCACTTCCGGTGGTTTGAGTTGTTCTTTTTTACTTTGAGAACCACTACGATGAGAAGAATCGTGTTTACCACGACCTCGAACGTGACCATGTCCTTGACCTCGTCCATATCCAAGTCTTGTCCATGTCCAAGGGTTTGAACACATGTGGCATTGGCTTTAGGCAATGACATAGACCCAGTAGGACGAGATTGATGGTTTTTCAATAATAACTCATTATTTTGTTCAGCCACAAGAAGACTTGAGATCAATTCTGAATATTTAGTGAAACGACGCTCTCGATATTGCTGCTGCAGGAGCACATTCGAGGCATGAAAAGTCGTGAATGTTTTTTCAAGCATATCTTCTTCAGTGACCTTATCTCCACACAATTTTAATTGTGAGCTAATTTTGAATAGGGTCGAGTTGTAGTCACTAACAGACTTGAAATCTTGTAATCTCAAGTGCATCTAATCATAGCGTGCTTTTGGAAGGATTACGGTCTTTTGGTGGTCATATCGTTCATTTAGATTATTCCAAAGGATGAAAGGATCTTTAATTGTAAGGTATTCACCTTTTAATCCTTCATTGAAGTGATGGTGAAGGAATATCAAAGCTCAGGCGCGATCCCGCAGGGATGTGTCATTTCCTTCTTTAATGGTATTTCCAAGTTTCATCGCATCTAGATGAATTTCAGCATCCAAAACCTAAGATAAGTAGTTCTTGCCTGAAATATTGAGGGCATTAAATTCAAGCTTTGCAAGGTTTGACATTATCTAAAAGCTATATATAATATTAATCAGAGAAATATTTCAATTATTATAATAAACTATTAATAAAATGCTTTAACAATATTTCAAGTAAACAATATCTAAAAATATAATGACCTAAAATTTATCAATCATAAATATGGTAAAATGTATAAATATGAAATAAGAATTAAAATTTAATATCTATATATTTTCTTTTTCATAGCTTCAGGCTATGATTATTTTATCATAACAAAAATGTGCAAAGTAATATATAGCTTCAAGTTATGAATTATTTTATGTAAATTTGTGCATAACTTCGGGTTGTGAACTTTCATTATGTAAATTTGTACATAACTTCAAGTTATGAACATTTATTTATTTATTTATTTTTATAGCTTCTGGCTATATAATATTGTTTGGTATAACATCCAGTTATACCTATATAATTAAAAATAAATAATTAGTGATCATATACATAACTTCTGGTCATGTATCTATAATTCTATAATTTTTCCCCATAACTTCTGGTTATAGGAATTGCACATATTTTTCATAACTTCTGGTTATGAATTTACCCCATAATTTATAATTTACCCCATAACTTCTGGTTATAGGGATTATACATATTTATGTATTCAAATAAAATAAATGAAAATAGAGATCAAAGGGTAATAAAATAGAAAATTATGATATAAGTTTATCACATACCTTTTTATGAGAAAGAAGAGAGAAAAGTCTTTCTATTTCTTTGAAAAGGAGAATATCTTTCTATTTCTCTGAATAGAGAAAAATCTTTCTATTTATTTTGTAGAGACTAGTCGTGTTGATAACATGTTATAAAATTATAAAGTGAAAGAAGAAGAAAACAAGAAATAAAAATTAGAATGTAGGAAGAGAATAAAATAGATTTTCATTAGAGGTATCTCCATTTTATAGGGAGTCACAAAGAGATATACATCAATATGGATGATCATCCACAAGTTCCCATAATCCGATAAATTCTCACATTTTCTAATAGATATAAATATTTGTATTTGTTTAAATATTTTATATAATAAAAATTTAAAAGAAGTATATATAAATAATTACCGTATTATTAATCAAATGGTCATGCTACCTATTTTGTTAACCATAGCCCTGAGTTTCCCTACCATGCAAAGCTCTTTTTATTATTACCAAAACCTATGTCACATAAAAAAATCTACAAACCACTTATACCTGCACACATTAGGAGGAAGTAAATGGGCTTGGAATGAAGGAACTTAAGCCACAAGGATGGGGAGCCCATCTAATTTTTGGTCAAATGATGGCTGATTGGTTTTCATGAAACTGGACAGTCCGTCCAATTTGATGGTTCGATTGTTGGCTTCAACGGTTCGACAGTGGTCCAACCTCTGTCTAATCTATTTCACTAAGCCAGGCTAGAAAGCCTATCAGTCGATGATCAAACTAATTGGTTCGATTCGATTTTTGAAACATTGAGTAGGATAAATCAAAACTAATTGTTAAAGTTTTTGTTTTTGTTTTTGTTTTTTGTTTACAACTATTCTTGTTAATAGATGGTTGTTCAATTCAAGAAATTTGAAGAAATCAATGCATCTATGCATGCAAGGTTTGGCTTTTTGTGCTTTACAACTATTTTATGGTTGTCTAGTTTAAGAAATTTGAAGAAATCAGTGCACCAATATATGCAAGGCTTGGCTTCGATATTTGCAGTTTTTGGGATTTGGACAAAGTTCCATGGGCAAGATGGATTGTGGCTAATTTTTGGAGCTACGTTCATGGATGGATATGATCCATAAACTTTTTTAATGAACAAAATAAATAATGTATGCCATTATTAAAGTGGGTTTGAGCTCTATTCTATCTTATTTTGCTTCATCTTCTCAACTACCAAACAAGGGTTCAAAACAATGGCCTTGTAGAAGAAGCTTCCTTTGTTTTTAAAAAGATGAAATTATGCAAAAATAAATGTTTATAAATTTTAGAATTGATGAAAATTTTCTATGTTCTAATCAAGTATATATTTATATTTTAAAATATAATATTATAAATTATTTGTTTTTACACCATCATGTTAATGAAATTATCATTTTATAAAACAAATTCCAAACAAGTTTTTTGTTTTTGTTGTTTATAATTTTTTATTTATTAATTCAACCAAACATGTTTTCTTGTTCATTAGAACAAAAAATTATTTTTCAAAATTTGGTTTCCAAAGGCTTTTTTTTTAAATAGTTGAGAATTGTTTTTGAAAACATTCTTAAACAAAGTTGAAATTGTTGAACTACCAATTTTCCTAAAAGTTTAAGTTATTCGGAAAATTAGTTGTTTAATATGGTGTTAGAGCCTCATTTAGTGGGAGTGTTGGGATTGAGCCCCTAAAAGCAAGATATAATGTAACAAAGTTAGATTTCACCTTCTCTAAGTTAATTTTTTTTTTTATGCATTGACATTGATTTGAGCGTTCGGCTCATATATCTTACATTGTACATGATTTGGTTGCATTAGTAGTTGCATAGAGGATACAAGTCATGGGTCTCTTATAAGTAAATAAGTTGTCCATAGTTAGTTCATGAATTTGGGCAATTCATAAAAACTGTAGTACACTACCTCCTAATTGGAGGATGATTTATCTTAGTTGTCGAGATGGGTTTCCCTTGGTGAGCACACTAGTATATATGATGCACATTAAACATGAGCTATGGTGAATCATAACATAAGGCTATCGATTATCATGATCCACTAAACTACTATTATACCTCATGAATCTCAACCTTGAGACGATATTGAGCATGTGTCAAAGTCAATAAGAGGCTTTGACTTATGGGTGACACCCTAAAGTGGTCACATATCCTTATGGATTGGGTCACTGTTGATGGAGGCTAGTGATAATAGGTATTCTCAATAAAGGCACCATGATATCTCATGGGTTTAGGATAGTGTGTCCCTTTGGGTGATTCAAAGAACATGTGATCTAGAAGACTATGGTCATAACATTTCCTTTAATGGAAATTTGACATATGGTCCTTGGAGTTAGAATATGTTAATTGATCACATAATAAGTGATATTTGTAACTCAAGGATTAGAGAGGTAATCTTGATAGGTGATAAGACTACCTTATTAGATTACGGACACCAGTTCACAGGGAGTCTGCATGTAGTGGATAATAGGTTACAAACCCAAACTTTATCTCATTGTTATTTACATAAAGTATTAGAGTATGTTTGATTCTTTGTACTAATATGTTGAATCAACTTTAGAATTGGATTTTGAGAGAGCTAGTACTCTTATAGGTCCTAATGGTCCTTACTCAATTTGATAAAGCTCATATACCATTATGACATGGTTAATGAGGGTTGGATTGACTCTAGGTTCATTTTTGTGCATAAGGGTGTTTTGGTAATTATACAAGATTGCATAAGGAATAGTGAACAAAGTCTTTGGATTAGACTAATTAATTACTTAATTAGATGGCCATGTGTAAACCCTCCATTTTGTCTCCTTAGCACATGCCCTGATTAAGTGCTCTTTCAGTACTCTACAATAGTTTCTGGTGGCCCATTACTACTCATATGACTTACATTTTTTAGCCACTCTGGATAGTAGATACACTCTTATGACAGCTTGCTTAGACATATTTAGGCCATTAGACACTCCCTAGCACACTTAGACACACCCTAAGTCACTTAAGCACTTTTCAGGTCACACTAGGCACCTAGGCCCACAAAGAACTTAACTCATTTAGATTCACCTAGGCCCATTTAGATTCATCTAAGCCCACTTAGGTACACTTTGGCCCATCTTGATGTACCTCAACCCATTTTGGTAACCTTTAGGTAATTCCTACATGGCTTATGTAGTTCGCATGATTTGCATTTTTAACACTCACAAGTACTTAATTTCTTATTTATTTATTTTCCTATGTATTTATTTATTTATTATTTAGCATTATTTGTTTATTTTTCTTTATTTATTTACCTATTTTTTAAAAATTGCATGTGGTTGGTTATCTTGTCTCTTTTATTATTATTATTATTATTATTATTATTATTATTTACCTATTTACCTATTTTCATTTCTTTCTTTTTTTCAAAATGTTTTTTTTTAGTATTTACTTATTTATTTAGGTAATAAATAAATAAATAAAATCGTGCAACATGGATTCACTATTGGAACTACACCTCAACTAGGCCTAACCACAACTAGGCCTCACCAATTGCCTAAGTTTTTCCAGAGTCCCACCTTTGCATGGCCATGCATGACCATTTGGTTGCACATCATCTTCTTTATATGCATGCAATTGACTAGGCATGATCACCAAAATTTGAAAGGTGAGGGAAGAGAAAGGGAAATAGAGAATTGGAAAAAATGAAGGACAAGTTGGGACTTAGGGAAATGAAAAGAGGTTTGAACTACATGGAAAAAGAGGCAAGCTATGATTTACGAAGGGACCTAGAAGCCTTCAGGAGGAAGGATTCTGAGAAGGATAAGAAAGTTCTTTTAGAACAAAAATTAGGAGGAAGGATCTTTAGGATTTAAAGAGATGTTGAGAGGTTTTGGAAATGGGTGGTTATGATTTTTTTTAGGAAAGAAAAATGGAAGAAAGAACAAGAATTTTGGAAAAGAGCAGGGTGAAAAAGACTGAAAGGAGAGAGAGGTTAAGAGGTTGAAAGGTTTTAGAAGGGGGTGGTTCTGATTTTCTTTAGGAAAGAAAGATGGAAAAAAAAAAAGAATTTTGGAAAAAAGTGGGTGAGAGACTGAAAGGAGATATAGACAGAGAGGGACCATAGGAGAGATTGGCTAGTGGAAAATAGGAGAAAAAAAAATCAAAGAACTGTGAGGAAGAAGAAGAAAAAAAAACACCCAAAGAAGAGCCACACATCATCAGGATCATGCCATTTTCTCTAACCTACACTCATCATCAGTTATTTCAATCACCATCAAAGAAGACACAAAGGTGATTTTTGATAGCCTTATTTTTTATTTTGAATAAAAAATCAATAACTTGGAGATGTATACTGGTCATGGAAGGATGTTAACGAGATGCTTTGTTTAATTTAAAAAGAAGAACAAATAGATATGGGAATGAATGGTGGCTAGACTTGGAAATGCTTTGTTTAGTTTTAAAAAATAAATAGATGTGATATGAATGATAGCTGATCACAGATGAATATGTAAGTGGCTGAAACTTAGTTTCATTTTTTTTCCCTTTTTCCTTTTTTTTGGTTTTCTATGGTGATTAATGTTTGGCTTCGGATCATTGAAAATTCTTGAGATGAACAGTTCAAAGATGGATTATGTGTCTCCCGTGAATAAATTGATTGAATTATCAATAATTAGCAACTTAAGTGTAGTATCTTTGGACATGATGGCTTACTAATTTGGTCCAATGTTGGCAAAGTTAAGTAATCTATCCATTCACTGATCATGTTTTTTTTTTTTTTTTTAGTTTCTAGGTTTTCATGCTTCGAGCCCTAAGTTGCCTTTTAGCCTCTTATGGGGGAGATATGACATTCACAATCCATAATTGGGTAAAAATCCATAATTTGAATTAAAAGAAACTAAAAACAATATATTCAATAAAGAAGAAAAGAAAACAAACCAAAGTTCTCATCCTCTTCCCTACAAAGTTGTCAAACTCTCGAGAAATGATCTAAGGTTCCTAAACCTTAGAACTAAGAGGGTTTATATAATATCATCAATTACCTAACATGTGGCATACTCTCATTGGTCACTTATTACAAAATAATTACTTTAAAATGACTAAAAAATAATAAAATGGTGATTTATAATCATGTGGGGCCCACTTAAGATGGATAGAGTGCCCTAAATGCAATTCCCAAGGTAGAGGAGGCAAAACATCAAAGTGGCAATGGGTGAATTCAAAATTAGGGTCATTTCAAATTGGATTTCGAATTTATAAGTTGAATTTTCGAAATCATTTTGAAATGGTCATTCAACTTTGCGCGGTTGTTTTCAAATGGCTATAACTTTTTCATTTAAGCTTTGATTTGCACACCGTTTCAAGCGTTAGACTCCTAACTTCCCAAGATTCAAAATGATATATAGTATGCTTAAAATGGACTTTGGACAGTGCTCAAAATTTTTCCTCAAAATCAAAGTACATGTTGCCACCAGATTTTGAGTTCTAAATTTCCATGCAGCTTGATGAATGTTGCTTCATACCTCATTTCCCATGTTTTATTGCCTTTCTTCTTACTCCATAATGGTCATTTCTCATCTCCCAAATCCATGATATCCTCGTTTTGCCTTTCCTCATGGTCCACGAGTCTTGACTCGCTTATTTCCTCATTTAACCCTTTTTTGATCTTTCAAAAGCTAAAGTGATTCAACTTGCACCCTTTTCTTCCCTTGAACTTGAGATAAATCCCCAAAATAAAATTTGAATTCATGGCTAGGGCCTTAGCATTGATTTAGGTCAATTTGGGTGATTTGAGTGTCCTTTGGTGAACAAATGATATCGAATATGTGCTATTATAGCACATATTTTGGCTTCAATCAATGATTAATGTTGTTTGCCCGACTTAGGATCTTTGCATTAGACATTATACTAGGGCATATTCTATTTCATTTGGGCTATTGAGATTTGCTTGATGGTTAGTACATAGATGGACGCTCAGTGATTTTTTCTTGACTCAAGATTTTCGCATCAAATGTCATATTGGGGCTTATTCCCTTTTCTTTGATGAGATTTACTTAGGCGTTGATGCATAGATGGATGATTAGTGTTGGTTGCTTACCTTGACTTTGACATCAAACATTATACACTACAACATATTTCCCCCACTCTGGTAAGATGATCAATCATTTACCTCACCTTCTGTCACACCCCAGGTTTCAAACTTAACAATTGATATTCAAATACAATATAAGTGCTTTAAAAAATTTGGAGATACAAAAATTTAAATGCTGAGTTCTTACTTGATTTTGTGCAAAAATAGAAAATGAAAACCTGTTATGGTTTCATCTCTGCTTTTCCTTATCCATCATTTCACAACTAATAAACAGCTAACCCCAGCAATGTACACATCAAATATCAATGCTCCACAAGATACTCGGTCAATATAATGATATGACTATTCTGGGACTATCACCCAAGGGTAAGTTACCCTGTGTCTTCTGAGACTCATACCTAAGGGCAAGACTAACCTTGTGTCTTAAGGGACTAAAACCTGGGGGCAGGACCAACCTCATACACCCACATCGGAGTGTCTTCCTTGAGGACTTTAGGGACTTTCACCCAAGGACCCACAGTCCCACATAAACAATATATCAAAGATAGTGCCTATAGCTTCACATAAACACTTCCCACATATCTATCAATTATTTGGATATCATCTGTCATTATTCCATATCCTTTTTGCAATACAAACACACCATGAACCATTTCCACAACAATGAACCATGAATCTTCATACCAATATACGTTCCAATATTGTTGTAATATTTCAATATGATAAATCGAGATGCAATGACACATTAAAACATTTCATGAAATCATAGAAATGATGTGAAATTTCAATAAATGTTTCAAGGAAAGAAACCAAGATACACCATGGAATGGTATAAAGTTCCCTACCTGACACCAACTTCTCATTTGTTATTCTTCTATGTAGGCGATCTTTACCTATTACAAGGGATTGAAATGAAACACATAATTTAGGTTTCCTAACCATGAAAAATTTATACAATTAAAACTCATGACATTTTCCTTTCTTACTAATTTTTAACAATTTACTGTTGTTAATTTTTAATTCTCATATTCTCTAATCTACATGCCCATAGGTTTTCAAATCAAATTTGAATTGAATTAAATAATCTTTACCTATTACAAGGAATTGAAATGAAACACATAATTTAGGTTTCCTAACCATGAAAATTTATACAATTAAAACTCATGACATTTTCCTTTCTTACTGATTTTTAACAACTTACTGTTGTTAATTTTTAATTCTCATATTCTCTAATTTACATGCCCACAGGTTTTCAAATCAAATTTGAATTGAATTAAACAATCTTTACACTTCATATTAATATTCCCCAATTAATTATCAAATACTAATTGTTTTGATTTTCCTAAAGCCTAGCCCATTAACAAGTCCCAAGTATCCAAATAACCTAATTAATCACATGCTTTACTAATTAATTCTTAAGCTAAAACACTTTAAACCTTAATTAATTCTTATTTTTAACTAAAACATGTTTATAACTAATTACACTGAAATTTTACACAAACTTTACCATTAATTTATTTCAAAATATCATTAGGAACCCAAATATACCAAAATTACTAATTAATCTACTCTCTAGATTCTCTCTCTAACCCAAGTTGCTACAGGGACAAGGCTCCAAAACGAGGCTACAGGCCCCCTTATAAAGGGTCCCCAAGCAACCAAGCCAGTGGTGGCAGGCCATAAGGCTACCACCAATCTCAACTTTCCAATATTGTTGTTTAGTCATTGTTGTTTAATCCTTCATGTTATCCAATATTAAACCTATAACTGTCCTTTAAGTTTTCATAACTCTAATCAACCCTTAAGAACCTAATAAGCACGCTTAAGTCATTAACTAATCCCACTTAACCTTAATCAAGGTTTAATTCATAATTAAACAAGATTATCACTAAACTAGTTGTAACATCTAATTAAGCATGTTTAAAGTTAAGTACTAAGATAATCACTATTGCCTATTTAATTCATTCATTCTAGGTATTACACCTTCATAGTTCCTTAGTCCACTTGGAGGATTTTCATTTTTACATGAGTAGTCACTTTTCAAGAGATTTCATTATATGACTCCATCGAAGCATTTTCAAGTCTCGATTTTTTTCGTTATCTGGTTCCTGACAAAGTATTCTTTAGATTGAGACAGTGGCCAAATTAGTTTCAAATTGAGCAATGGCCTCAAACTTTCAATGATTTACAATATTAGGGTATCCCCATATGATCTTTGTTGTGATAAAGGTAGATCACATTAGGTTTCACCCAAAGAGCATTGATGGACTCTTTAGTCATTATGAGACAGATTGTTTCCACCACAACTATTATATAGATTGGGTTATCCAAATGAGTTGGGATGTATACACTTTAAGATTTGTTTTTAGATAAGTTGTGATGTACAAACTTTGAGATTTGTCTTTCTATGATTTGTCAACAGAGCATCTTTGAGACATAGAGAATTTTTTTGGCTCAATTTTTTCAGAGGTTTTTTATTATGATGCACCAATTTTTTGACCTATTGATTTCAGTAGATGATTGATTTACCGATTGTTTTATTAGTGTGAGTACCCTGGATCAAGCTATTTTTCCCCTCCCAAGCCTAATAGTGTGATTCTTGGTATTTAGAGTCTACATTTTAGAGCACATTTCTTTCCTATTTGCTTTCAAGTCTACCTTTGTTTTTTAGTTCCTTTTAAGCCTCGAGCCTTATAGCCCTAAACTATCCTTTCTTTTTAGGCCTTGAGCTTTGTAGCCTTGAGCTATCCTTTCCTTTTAAGCCCTAAGCCTTGTAGCCCTGAGCTATCCTTTCTATTTAGGCCCTAAGCCTTATAGCCCTAAGCTATCCTTTTTATTTAAGCCTTGGGCCACGTAGCCCTAAGCTAACCTTTCCTTTTAGGCCCTGAGCTTGGTAGCCTTGAGTTTTCTTTTCTTTTTAGGCCTGAGCCTTGTTACCTTAAGCTATTCTTTTCTTTTAAGCCTTGAGCCTTATAGCCTTGAGCTATCATTTCCTTTTAGGCCCTAAGCCTCGTAGCCTTGAGCTATCCTTTCATTTTAGGCCTTGAGCCCCATAGCCCCATAGCCTCGAGCTATCCTTTCCTTTTAAGCCCTAAGCCTTATAGCTTTGAACTATTTTTCTCATTTCTAGGCCCTCAGCCTCGTAGCCTTGAGGTAACCTTTTTCCTTTTAAGCCTAGAGTCTTTCCAACCCTGAATTGAGCCTTCATCATTTAGTCACCCTTAAGTGGTTTGACCTAAGGTTTGCATATCACACTTTCCTTCTAGCCGATTAGTCATAGAGCTCAAAGATCATAGCCCTGAGTTGTTCATATAGCCCTATGTTATTCATCGTAACCCTAAGTTACTCCTTACATCACAACCCAAAGTCGTTCATATCATCTACAATCCTGAGTTGTTCATGGGATTTAAAGCCTTGAGCTCACAACCAAGAGTCATTTATGTCATCCACAACCTTGAGCTATTCATAACACTTTGAGCCCTGTGCTCATGACTTAGAGTCATTCATGTCATCCATAGCCTTGAGTTGTTCATAGCATTTAAAGCCCTAAGCTCACAACCTAGAGTTGTTCATGTCATCCATAACCCTAATCTATTCATAACATCTAGAGCTTTTCCACAACCTTGACTTGTTCATAGCATTTAGAGCCCTAAGCTCATGACCCAGAGTCATTCATGTAATCCACAATTTGGAGTTATTCATCACATTTTGAGCCTTGAGCTCACGACCTAGAGTTATTTGCATCATCCGCATCCCTAAAATGTCCATTTTCCTCATTCTAGTCACCTCTAAGTGACTTTGACTCGACACTATGAGTTGGAAAACATCCTAATTGGCTAGCATTTAGAGCTCTAAGCTCACAACCCAGAGTCGTTTATCTCATTTGTGACCCAGAGTCAATCATAACATTTAGAGCCTTAAGCTCACAACCAGAATCGTTCATCTCATTTGCGACCTAGATTCATTCATAATATTTAGAGTGTTGAGCTCACAACTCAGAGTCGTTCATCTCATCTATGACCTATAGTCATTCATAGCATTTAGAGCCCTAAGCTTATGACCAATAGTCGTTTATCTCATCTTGACCCAAAGTTATTCAAATCATTTAGAGCATTGAGATCACGACCTAGAATCATTCATCTCATCTTTTAACCATAGTTATTTTTAGCATTTAGAGCCGTGATCTCACAACCCAAAGTGATTTATCTTATCATGACCTAGAGTCATTTGCAGCATTTAGAGCCCTAAGCTCCTGACCCAAAGTCGTCCGCTTTCATTTATGAATTATAGCCATTATTTTCATCCCTTTCTATCCTTGTGTTATTCATCACACATTCTTCTCTCCCTTTATCACCTTTTTTGTGCATAGTTGTTCCATCCTTGTTGTTGTGACCCCGTGTTTGAGCTCACCTCATTTCAGTCATTGTTTGTAATTTTGCTCACATTTTCTTACACTCATGATCTCTACCGAAAAAGGCATATTTGTATGTCCTTCATTTTGTCTCTTAGCACATGCCTTGTTAAGTACTTTTTCAGTACTCCATAATAGTTCCTGAGTGGCGCTTTGCTACACATATAGCTTAATTTATTTTTTTAACCACCTTGGAGACTCTAATTGAGGGATTTATCTAACCTCTCATTGTGACCATTGCTAGCCCTGAGTAAGGTTTAGGTTTTCCTTCTAGGATATCCCATCAAGGAAACACTTAGCAACACTAATTCACATCATAGGACACTTGGGCACTTTTCTATTTGCCCTAAGTCACTTAGGTACAAAAGTTTGCCTTAGGACACTTGGGCACATTTTTTTATCATGCCTTAAGCCCATTTAGACGCACCTTAGCCCTTTTAGACACACCTTGTTATGGACAAGCATTTTTCACGTGCGCCCCACTCGATCGACGAGACTCACTTTTATTTTGGTGAAAAATTTCAGTTTTGGAAAATTCGGAGTCGCCACTTATTTTATTTTATTTTAAAAGGAAAAATAAAACAAGATAGAAAACCCTAAAAAAGTAACTCCATAATTTTTGGAAAAACGTGTCTTTGAAAAACTCAAGTCTAGGTTTGGGGATCAGGTTACTTATTGGGAAGGTACCTTTAAAAGGTAGCACCCCTCTAAGCCCTATAAAGGTCTCTAATGACTAAGTTGAGGGAGATATGACAATTAATTGGTTAATTATAGATACCTAAGTAGGCAAGGTGATTTCAAAAATAGCATGCCTAACAAGAAAACCAATCACAATCATAAAGAAGATTTAGGGTGCATACCTGGACTGCTTTTTAAGCACTATCATAAGACATCAAATTTAGTTCAAATAGTATATCACCCAACATGCACTTAATCAGAAATAATCAAACAATGAAACATATATATCAAGACACCCAAGCACTATCAAACATAGATGTAGTTCATCGTGACAAGCATATTCACAAAATTTAGAAGGTGGGTGATAGAGGGCGTACCTGGATAGCATAGATAACTTGTAACGTGCTTCCACAAGACAAAGGGGTTAGATAATAAATAATAAAATAAAGAAATCCTAGCATGCTTGTTATTTAATTAGTATAGCAAAAATGATCAAAGTATACGAAATTATCAATTATCATATACATCTTATAAATAATTTAAAAAAAATAGATAAACATGATTTCATCAAATAGAAAAAGTGACAACAAAGATGAATTTTGAAAAGTTTTCTTATGTAGGGGTTTCACCAATTTCCCAATTGATATACACAAATTTAGCCCAGAATTATCCCATTTGTTTGGGACCACAAGCTTGGATTCGTATTCCATTCAAAACCTGAGAAAGATGCAAATTGATCAAGACATGGCCATATTATTTTTTTTAAAAAAAATGAGATTTTGATTCTAAGGACTCTAAATGAATTACTTTTAAAATAGAATTTTCAAAGGGATCTTTTGAGAAAAGTATTTTATTTTAAAATAAAAAGAAATTAATTTGAAAACAATCAAAACATAATAAACAAAATACTGAGCAAAACAAAAGAAAACGAATTCACAAAGTGAAATTTTTGACAACCGAACAAACTAAAGTGGTGAGAATGGAAGTCAATCTTCACTATTTTCTGACGGCCTCCAACAAGTAAATTTTAGCAGAGACTACCTAAGCAATAAACTATTCAAACTCAGATCAAATAAGCTAACGAGATACCCACCAAGAATTAATGACTAATATTCAAGAAACACGTCAATTGATAATAACAATCAAGAATTAGCACGTGATCAATTAAACACACAAACACATCTAGACTAATTAAAATGAACCAAATTAACTCAGGGCAAACATGAATTTTCAATCATAGAATTAATTTTATTAATGAGCTAATATTATAGAAACTACCCAAACTGAATAGAAGAATAAAGCTAAATCAAAGTAAACTAAAGACACCTTCAAACATAGAATTGATTTTATTAATAACTTAAAATTATAAAAACCCCTAAAATAATTCAAATGAATCAAATTAAATGAAAGCAAACTAAAAGAAAAAGATGAATTCATGGAATCTACTTTCTAAATAAACTTACATTATTAGAATGAAATCTAGGCTTAAAAAAATATTTTTAACACTAATTAAGGCAAGCCTAAAATCAAATATTTAACACGTAAGATTAATTATTTTAACAAACTAAAAATTTATAAGAACACCCAAACCTAAAATCAAATTGAAAACTATCCAAAAGAATTTTTGAAACTAGGTCTTTAACCTATATGGTCAATCTCATTAACAAAAAAATAACAAGGAATTAAATAAATAGAAAATAAATAAATATGACTCAAATGTTCTCAATATGATGCAATAAATCAAAACTAAATTAGATAGAGATCAAACCATTTTTTTTCTCAAAGCTAAAACTATATAAAATTGTATTTTCTGAATTTAATATGATAAATCAAAACTAAAATTAAACACAATTCTAATCTTTATGTAATAAATCAAAATTAAAGAAGAATGAGATTCATGCTATTACGCTTGATAAAATAAATCTAAACTGAAACTAATGAAATAAATAAAAACATTCAAACTAACACAATGACTACGAATTGAATATAAACTAAAGTTTAAACCATATAAAAAAAAACTAAAAAGCTAACTTACCTAGCCGGCTGTGATGCTTCCAAGGCAAACCGGTGGTGTGCGGTTGGTGCGGTGAAGAACAAGTAGATGATCAACCTAGCCGGTTGTGATGCTTCCAAGGCAAACTGGTGGTGTACAGCTGGTGCGGTGAAGAACAAGTAAAGGATCAACCTAGACGGTTGTGATGCTTCCAAGAGAAAATGGTGGTGTGCGGCTGGTGTGATGAAGAAAAAGTAGAGGATCAACCTAGCTGACTATGATGCTTCCAAGGCAAATTGGTGGTGTGCGGTTGGTGCGATGAAGAAAAAGTAGAGGATCAACCTAGTCGGCTGTAATGCTCCAAGGCAAACTAGTTAAGTTTTTTTTTTTTTTTTTTTAAATTAAATCTATAATTATGTATGAGTTAAAGATAAATATTTTTAATTATGAAACAATTTTTTTATTCTATTGAAACAAAATTACTATAAGATAAATTTTAATATTCATTTTTAATACAAGTCAAATAAGTACTTTAATTTTTTTTTTTTTAATTTCTTGTTTAACCATGATTTCTTATACTTGTATTTTGAAATTGTTTTTAAGTTAAAGAACCAAAAAAAGTTTTTCAATATTTTATAAAAATAAGGATATTTGACAAGTTGTTTTTATAAAAAGGTTTAAACAAAAAAAAGATTTGTTTGGATAAGTTGTTTTTTAAAAATAAAAAAAAATAGTTTCGATTTTGTAAAAACATTTTAAATTCAATTTATATAATATTAATTAATTAAATTTAACCGAAGCCTTATTGAAAATGAAAATAATTTTGCTATTATAGATAAATTTAAAAAATAAATAGTTTTTAGTAAAAAAAAACAAAACAAATAGCAATATTATAATTAAAACATAAATTATATTTTTAGTAGAAAATATACTATTTTATTATATGCTAGAAACATAAGGATATTAAATCTTTGTTTTTTTGTTTTTATTTTTTTTTGTTAAAAATGAATGATACTAATTATCAATAGTATTTTATTTAAAATAAATAATGAATAAAGTTTTACTTTTTTAACATATAAATGAGTCAATTTTTTTATTACATATGCACACATTTATTACTCAATTTTTAGCATAATATTCTAGAATGTTTTAATTTTAATATACAATTAATTGGGTCGGTTTTTTATTTAAATTATTAATTATATCATATTTAATTTATAATCTATTTACCTAGTGAGAATTTTTTTATAAAAAAAATAGTTATGTGTATAGGATAAATAGTAAAGTCATGACTCATAATATGTCAATTTTCCTCTTTTTTTTTTTTTTTCAATAATTAGATTTATTTTTGAGTTCCAAATTATTTTTAAAAATTGTTAAACTTATTAATAAATTCAATAAAAAGTGTCACTTGATTTGAAGTTCATTTTTCAAGTGAAAAAAATTTATAAAAGCATAATTATATATAGAAAGGAAATAATAGAGTCGTTATAAACTAATTTTTCTCCATAAATTTATGATATTAATAAGTTTATTATTTGAATTTTAAATTATTTTAAAAAATTATAAAACTTGTTAATGAATAAAAAAATTAAGTTTTATTTAATTTAGACTTCATTTGCTTAGTGAAAAAAAAAACTTGGGAAATAATAATTTTATGTAGAAGAGAAATAATAGAATTGTTTTAAACCAATTTTTATTCATAAATTTTTTGTATTAATGAGTTTATTATTTAAGTTTTAAATTATTTTAAAAAATTAATGAAGTTATTAACAAATCCAACACATTAAGCCTTGTTTAATTTGGAGTTAATTTGCCTAATGCAAAAAAAATCGAAAAATAATGATGCTATGTAGAAGAGAAATAATAGACTATGTGTCTTTCTCTTGTTTTTAAAAACCAATAAAAGCAACTTTTATTTGTTCTATAAAAGTTGTTCTCTATTTTGCTTTATTTTTAAAAACTAGAAATAGAGAGAAATAATCAAATAGTGTTATAAATTTTTAAAAACTGTTTTATTTTTTATATTAAAAAACTATTTTTAAAAATTTCGTTAAACAAGCTAATATCTCCTCACATGATTGTAAGCCAGAGTAGGATTTGAGGTCATATGTGAAAGTCTTGGAATCTAAGCTGTAATAACTAAAAAAAAAAAACACTCAATGACTCTAAAACATGTTAAAAAACATTTGTAGGTTAGACTTTTAAAATAAACATTAAATTCAAATCTACTTAAATATGGTATGGGGAAATAATCTTTTATGTCCATTTTCATTGAACTTCTCCAAACCCATATGCCCATATTTTTTTAAACATAACTGTTGGAGTTGGGTTTGGGTGCTCAAGTGGGCTGACTTGACTCGACTCGACCCGACCCGACCCGACTCAAATAAATGAGAAAATAGGGGAACAGTTTCTAGGAGTTTTATAACTACCTAGAAACTGCCACTATTAAAAATAAATATGTATTTTTTAATTATCTTATTTCTCTCTCTAAGTGAAAACTCTCTTAGTGAGAATTCTCTCTTGAAAAACCAAAGAGAGATATTTTGGCTCATCTCTCCCTGAAAACCACAAAGAAAAGAAATATGTTTTCATCTCTCTCCAGGAAACAAAAAGAGTAAGAATATAATTCTTCTAAAGAAACAAAAAGGTCATCTCTTGAAGTTATTCCTAGTTTTCTCCGTGAAATGAAGGTTAAGGCTCTTATGTTGTGAGAAAGGAATGATTCTCGTATTAGTAATTTCATTCATGAGTTGAGGCTTGAAATTTGGCTAGTGAAACAACCAATCTGGATCTTGGGCATTTTAGAAGGTAATCGAAAATCTTATTATTCATCATTGGTATCAGAGCCCTATTAGGTTGTTTTCTAGTTTTTTTTCTCTCTCTTTCTATTTCAAAAGAAAAATAACATTTTTGTTTTCCTTGAAAAATAAATAAGTAGAAAAATAAATGTTTTCTGGTTATGGTTCCAGAAAAAACACAATTCCTGAATTAAATTTTTTTTTTTGTTTGACTCTATTCTAAAGGAAAAGTATGGTGAACTTTCAACTACCAAGCTGAGAGAACTTGTAATGAAATTTGAAAATTACAAGATGTGACCAAACCATACAATAAAACAACATCTCAGGGAGATGAAAAGAATGATAAGAGAGCTTAAGACATTCGCGGACATGTCCTCACTGATGAGCAACAAGTTGAAGCAATCATCAGATTTCTACTAAAGAGCTGGGAACACATGGTGGTGAACATGACACACAATGAGAGTGTCGAGACCTTTCATGATATAGTTCGCCATCTTGAATTGGAAGTTGAGCGAGTTATGGTTGCTAGGCTTGATGAACAAGCTTACGTAGTTGAATCCAATTCTCGCAAAAACTTCTAGCTTTAAGTGTAATAGAAAATTCTTTAAGAAGAATAAGAGATTTGATGACGCTTCAAAGAAAGAAAAAATTGAGACACACAAGAAGTTTAAGCATGCTAAGAAGGATAAGAGCAAGTTCAAATGCTATAATTGTGGCAACTAAGGTCACTTTACTTGTGAGTGCACTGAGTTAAACTAGACTTAGTTCCCACTAACCATATAGCTAGAGACTAAGGAGCATATGTAAAGTTTCGACGAATTAATTTCTGTACAAGATGAATCTATGTAGGAAACAACTTTAAAGTTGAGGTCAAGGGTATTGAAACATGTAAATTGGAGTTACGTAGAGGATGTACCCTATTATTACATTATGTTCTTTATGCTCCAGATATTCGATAAAATTTGGTCTCTATGTTAGTCCTTCTTAGTTTAGGTTTTAATTTGAATTTTCATGATTTAGTAATGGAGTTGTATTTAGGAACAACATACAATCGTTCTGGATTTATTCTGAATGGTTTTATGGTTCTTGACATTGATAATTGTGTATTGTCTAATATTAATGATAGTTATTATTCGTTGATGACTACTTCTAGAAATACATGCGATAATGTGATCATATGACATACTAGACTTGGGAATATTGGACAAGAAAGAATGAATAGACTAGCTAGAGAAAATCTACTAAGTCAATTCACTAAAATTGATATGCCAACTTATGAATATTACCTAGATGGTAAGACAACAAGAAAACCATTTCGAAAAGGAACTAGAATTGAAATACCATTGAAATTGATCCATTCTAACATCTGTAGTCCTATGAGTGTTAGAGTAAGTCATGATGCCTTGTATTTCATCACATTTATAGATGATTTTACTCGTTACGGTCATGTTTATCTGATTTCTCATAAGTTAGAAGTATCAAATTGCTTCATACGCTATATTAATTTAGTTGAGAATCGGTTGGATAAAAAGATTAAAACATTAAGAACAGACTAGGGTAGAGAATATCTATTAGAACAATTTAAAGATTTATGTGATGAAAAGGGTATTGGTACACAATGGATTACTCCAAGGACTCCACCACAAAATGTTGTTACACATGGTTAGATCAATGGTGGATCAAGCCAATCTTCCTATTTCATATTGGGAAGATGCATGATTAACTACTTCTCATGTACTTAACCAAGCACCCTTAAAGTTTGTTTCATTTACTCCATATGAGTTATGGAATAACCGAAAGCCTGATCTTAGCAATTTGCCACCTTAGAGTTCAATGACATATGTTCACAATCCTTCTCATAAATATGGAAAATTAGGTCATAGAGAAAGGAAATATATCTTTATAAGATATAGTGAACACTCCAAAGGGTATGTGTTCATAGGTGAGCATGAAGATAGAACAGTAACTAAATTAGAATCATGAGATGTCACTTTCTTAGAGAATGATTTTCTATGTACGGGTGAGATTGATAGGGATTTACATCTTTATGAAATGATGGATCCCGACATAAGATCCATACCCGAATAGTAATTGATGTTTGAATCGAGTGGGAGTGAACTAGTACTTGTAGCAAGTATAGTAAAAGAGTCGATGTTGAGAAAAAGTTCTTGATAAATTATTCCTCAACAACAATTTGAGATTGAAGGGGAAGTTCATATTGTCACTCAATATGATGCCGGTTCAAAAGACTCTTACTTGTCCAACTAAGGATGAATAGAGAAAAACAATGGAAAAGGAATTGGAGTGGATGCAATGGATGTATTGGTTCACGTAAGAGTGCGCGTAGAATACCAAAGGGAGTTATTCATGTTCAAGCAAGTTTTAACAATACCATTGTGACCGTTACAGATGTACGAGGTCGGGTGAGGTTCTTAAAATAAAACGAAAGGTAGATGGATCCATTGAAAATTATAAAGCTTGATTAGTGGCTAAAGGGTATACCCAACAAGAAGGTCTAGACAATGAGGAAACCATCTATCTAGTAGTTAGGTTTGCCTCAATTCGCCTTATTCTAGCTATAGTAGCTCATATAGATTTAAAGCGACATTAAATGGATGTTAAGACAACTTTCCTTAATAGAGAGTTGAATGAAGAAATCTATATGGAACAACCAGTGGATTTCATTATCCAAGGCCAATAGCACAAAGTGTGCAAGTTAAATTGATTGATTTATGGCATTAAACAATCATCTAGATAATGACACTTAAGATTTCATTTTTCAATAACTTCGTATGTTTTCACAATGATTGATGAGAACCATTGTGTTTATATTAAAAGAAATAAAGATAAATATTTGTTATTATCTTTATAAATGGATGATATACTTATAGCTAGAAATGATTTGGAGTTTGTATAAACCATTTAAAGAAGGTTGTCATCTACTTTTGAGATGAAAGACATGGGAGAAGCATTTTACATTCTTGGAGTAAAGATCCATAGTGATCGTTCTCACAAACTAGTGACTTTTTTACAAGAGCACTATATTAAGAATATCCTTGAATGATTTAATATGCAAGATTGTAATCCTCTTGACACTCCATTTGCAAGAGGTGAAAACTTAAGTAAAGAAATGGGTCCAAAGACTCCAAAAGAAAAGAAAAAAATAACTAATATTCCCTATTTCAGTGTTGTTGGGTGTCTAATGTATGTTGCGATGTGTACAAGACTATATATATCTACTAGGTTGTTGGGATGGTGAGTCGTTACCAAGAAAATTCTAGAATGATGCATTGGAAAATAGTAAAGAGAATTCTTTGGTATCTAATAGGCATTGTGGACTATTCCTTTTGTTATCAAGGCAAAGAATTGTGCTTGTGGGTTACTCACATGCCGTTTGGGTAGGTGATCTAGATGAGCACAAATCAACATCTAGATACACATTCTTGCTTAATAATGGTGCCAGATTATGGAAAAGCAAGAAACAAACTTGTATAGCTTTGTCAACCATCGAAACTGAATTTACTGTTCGTTCAGCTGTAATATAAGAAGTTGTATGGTTGAAAAGATTTTTTCAAAGCTTGGGAATAGTTAAGGATGTTTTTTAGCCAATGACAGTCTAAAGTGAAATTTAAGACCATTTATGAAAATGATCCGAAATATAATGGAATAATTAAACATCTAGATACCAAAAATAATTTTAAAAAATATATTATTGCATGAAGAGAAAATGATTCTAAATATTTACTTATATGTGAAATGGTTGTTGATCCATTCACAAAATCCATTCTAAGAAACATGTTTTTTGTACACGTAAAGTCATTGGGATTGCATAGGTTATGATCTATGTGGATCATATGTCATGGATCATTATTGATTGGATATAAGATACTTTATGCATGACAAAATGATATGAATATTTGTTATTCATTTAATTGAATATGTAATCGGTACTTACATATACAAGTATGTCAATAGGCAGAGGTTGGCTCTCTCACACAAGCAACCACCCTAATCAATATGTTTATGAGTTGGGATAAGACATAGTATACTAATGTTGATAAATGAGTGAAAAAGTATACAAGAGATGATGAGTGTCGCCTTGATTAAGTAGCAAGATGAGGTCTATAGTAAATGACATCTTGATCGAATGTAATCGCCCATAATTACATTTGCATGTTTGAACCGGACTTGAGTTTTAGCATAAAAGGTTTAAGGCAAACTATAGATGCAAAACTCAAACAAGCTGCTAGTGTGAAGCTCTTAGTTAAGGTCTGTATGGTGGTAGTTTGACATATACTCTCTAAGTGAAGAGAAACAACCATAGCATGTATTTCATACTAAATGTGTTTAAATGTGACTAATAAAAAAAGTGAGTGATTAATTCTTGCATCCTCACTGTGTGAGATCCTTAAGGCTTATTACAATCATAATAGCCCATACTGTACTCTTGGTACTTTGGACTATGTTTTGATGTGACAAACTAATGTTGCTACTTTGGTGTGTTTTTGATGGAAATGAAATAATTTATCCTTATAGGACATATTGGGTAAGCAGTTAATTTGGATTTAAAAGGCATGAGCTCATAAGGAAGACTTTTTTGTGTTACATTGATAAAAATGTGTTCATGGTCGACTGGTTACATTACTTTTGTAACTGATATAATTATGAATGCATTTATAATGTTGGATGATATACAACTTTGAGGGATTAAGTGCATACATTAAAATGTAACTAAATAAGTCTGGGGTACAACGAGACATGATTATTATTGTTCACTCATAAGTTTTTGGGGTTGAGCTACTATGTATCCCTAACAAGTGCATAAGTTTATAGCTCTCAAATTGTAGGTGTGCTCGCATAGTCACTTGACCCATTTACTTGTATGAATGACCTTCAAAAATGAAATTTAATGAACTTGGATGAGTGATCGAGCTAGTTCAACCCATCTTGTGCAAGTGAGAGATGTTGGAGTTGGGTTTGGGTGCCCAAGTGGGCTGACCTAACCCGACCCAAATAAATGAGAAAATAGGGGAACAATTTCTGTGAGTTTTATAACTACCCATAAACTGCCACTATTAAAATAAATAATTTTTTTTTAATTATCTTATTTCTCTCTCTCTCTAAGTGAAAACTCTCTTGGTGAGAATTCTCTTCTAAAAAACCAAAAAGAGATATTTTGGCTCCTCTCTCCTTGAAAACCACAAAGAGAAGAAATATGTTTTCATCTCTTTCAAGGAAACAAAAATAGTAAGAATATAATTCTTCTAAAGAAACAAAAAGATCCTCTCTTGAAGTTATTTCTAGTTTTCTCTAACGAAGGTTAAAGCTCTTGTGTTGTGAGAAACGAATGATTCTCGTATTTGTAGTTTCATTCATGACTTGAGGCGAGAAATTTGGCTAGTGAAACAACCAATCTGGATCTTGGGCATTTCAAAAGGTAATCGGAAATCTTATTATTCATCAATAACAATAAAAGAAAATAAATTATTGTTTTAAAGCGTGTTTGATAGTGTTTCTATTCGAAATGTTTTTAGTGAAAATGTTATCTAAAAGTGTTTTTTGAAAAATTACCTATAAAGCGTTTTTCTAAAAAAACACTACAAGTAATTAAAAGCGCGTTTGATAGTGATTCTAGGAAGCGAATCTAATATTTTTAATACTTGAAAATTTTTATTATTCAAATATTAAAATGGTTAAAAACGTGTTTTTAAAATCATTATCAAACACACTCTAAATGTTTTTTTTCTTCATATTTATAAAAGTGTTTCCTAAAATTAGTCAAATACCTAATATTTTTTTAAAAATGCTTCCTAAAATCACCGTTAAATGGACTATTATTATTATTATTATTATTATTATTATTATTATTATTATGATTATTATTATTATTATTATTATTCATCCAATGTGCGCGGTCAATTCTTGGGTACCATATCTACATAATAGGTTACAATTTTCCTGGGGCATGGGCATGAATGAAATAAAATATGAAAGTGTGGACCCCGCATTTTCGCTTGATGCATTTCCACTCGATGGTGAAACTCGTTTTTTTATTTGTTTGGTGAAAATTTGATTTTTAGAAAAAAACTTGGAGTCGCCACTTATTTTGTTTTATTTTTGAAGGGAAAAACAAAATAAGAAAGAAAAACTCTAAGTGTGACTCCTAAAGAAAAAAACAGGTCTATGAAAAATCGAGTCTAGGTTCAGAGGTCAAGTTACTTATTGGGAAGGTACGGTGATGAGTCGTATCACCCCTCTAAGCCCATATACGTACGACCTCTACTAAACGAATTGAGGAAATTACGGCAATTAATTAATTAATTATGGATACCAAGAAAAATAATCAATGTACAAGTCATGGTGAAAATTAATATACACAAAAATAATGATGAAATCTAATTACAATAATATACAAAATAAATGACGAGGAATTATGCAAAATGATTTATTGAACTAAAAAAAATATTTTAAAAATAGTTTTCAAGAAATTTCAAAGGATTTTATAAAAAATGATTTTGAATTAATGATTTTAATTTATTTATTTACAAAAAAGAAGTTTTAATTTATTTTCAATTAATGATTTGATTCAATTTCATTTGTATTTAATTTTCAAAAAAAGTTAGTTGTACTTATTGTATCAAAAAAATTTATTACAAAATTTTAATTTGGCAACAAAAATTATTTTACTTGCTTTTTTTTTAGAAAATAATGAATTTTTACAATTTTATTTACAAAAGTAATTTAATTCATTTTCATTTTTTTTTAAAAAAAGTGATTTTTACAAATTATTTAAAACGATATAACTTTATTTCCAAAAGAAATTTTAATTAAAAAAAAAAACAAAGATTTAAATCCTCTATTTCTAAAACACACTTTTAATCCCATTTTAATTAAGGAAAAAGAATTCATTTAAAAAAATATATTTGGAAAATTTTATTAAAAATTAATTTTTGGGACAACTTTATTTCCAAAATAATTTTTGGACAATTTTTATTAAACAAAGAAATTTTTGGACATTGTTATTAAAAACAAATTTTCGAATTCTATTAAAAACAATTCTTTTGGATTTTTCTATATGCATTTTTCTGAATTTTAATAAATAAATAAAAACTTTATTTTATTAAAAATAATATTTTAAAATTATTGTTTTATCAAAACACATTTACTTAATTTTTCCTCTTATTTAAACAAAATTTCTAGTTTGTTCATGTTTAAATCTGTACACACTCAATAAATATATATAAACGAATATTTACAAGAACTAATAAAAATAAAACGAAATAAAAGTGGGAAATAAAATATGTACCCAAATGAACTTACAACAAGCTCCACGTGTCATAAATTCTTACTCAGCTAACAAGATTGTAGAACAGGCCCATGCAAAAACAAAAATAGCACAAATGTAAATATCTAAAAATATATAGAGTCCAAAATAATTATTCAAGTTTCAAATTAGTCTAATAAATTTCAGCAATTAAAAATGGGCCCAAATTAACAAATATAACCCTACAAAAATATTTCACATGTCATAAGCCATAATCTAAAATTTTCAAATTAATAGCCAAAATATAAGCTCAATTAATCAAACCCAAAACATGATAAATTAAAATAAATTCCATTAGGCCTAAATTTAATATCTCATAATCCAAGCTCAATTTTATATGCAAACCTAAATCCACAATCAAAATCAACTTAATTTAATATGCAAACTCACATCCAAAATATACCACAATATTATATCATATCCGAATTAAATAATTAAAAAGAGTACAATCATATAAATTATCAATTAATCTAACCCAAATTAGCCAATTCTAAATTAATTTACCAACAATAAATTATCTCAAATTTCATATTAATTTACCAACAACAAATTAAACTAAATTCCATACTAATTAACAAAGCCCAAACATAAGGTCCACCAACAAACATATAGTGATAACAACAACAACAACAACAACAACAACAACAACAATAATAGCAATAACAATAATAATAATAATAATAATAATAATAATAATAATAAGTGCGAGTGGTGAGTGGCAGTGTATGAGAAGGACCGTAGGGAGAAGAAAAATGGAAGCTAGCGTCTTGCCAAAGTTGTGGAGGAAGGCCAGAAAAGAGAGAGAATGGAGGGGGGAAGAGAGGAAAGTGACAATGGGTGTTCGAAGGGAGAAAAAACCTAAAGGGAAAAAAAAATCTAGAGCTAGTCCCAGACTAGCCGTGTGGAGCAAAATGGAGAAAATGGGGGGAGAATAAGAGAAATGGAGAAAGAAAAATCGGTCGCCCGCCCCCCTCCCCCCCTGTGAGAGTTCCTAGAGAGAAGCAGAAAAAGAAAAAAAATGAAGCCCGAAATGGGGGGCCCGTGTGGTCTTTTTTGGAATAGGTGGTTATGTGTGGGAGGATCTAGAGAAAGAAAGGAGAGTGAATGGGGGAGGCGGCTGTTCTTGGGGAAGGAAAGAATGGGAGGGAAAAAAATGGGTCGGTTCTACGTGTGTTGGTGAAGCTGGAGTGTGTTTGAGGGGAAACAGAAGATGGAGAAAAGCTGGGGAGAAAAAAAAAATTGGGGGGAGGGGGGGTAGTGGCTATTCTTGGAAAATGGGGGGAAAATTTTAAAAAGGAAAAAAAATAATGAAGAATGGAGATTTGGGGGAGGGGGCCTTGGACATGGGGGGTAGGTGAGGGTAAGTAGGGTGAGGAGAAAAAGGAAGAGAGAGAAGAGAGGAGAGAAGAGAGAGAAAATGAAATAAATAAATAAATAAAATATAAATATATAATATAATATAACATAATAATAATAATAATAATAACAAATAATAAAAAAAATTTATAAAATAATAAAAACTAAGAATTAAAGAGTGAGTGGGTCAAAAAACACATGTAATCGAGATTTAAAATTGGGCTCAAAATTAATATAAAAATAAAATTGGGACAAATTTTGGGGTCTATAAAATAAAAATATAATATAACATAATAATAATAATAATAATAATAATAATAATAACAAATAAAAATAAAAATAAAAAAAATTTACAAAATAATAAAAACTAAGAATTAAAGGGTGAGTGGGCCAAAAAACATATGTAATCGAGATCTAAAATTGGGCTTATTATTATTATTATTATTCATCCAATGTGCACGGTCAATTCTTGGGTACCATATCTACACAATAGGTTACAATTTTCCTAGGCATGGGCATGAATGAAATAAAATATGAAAGCCATGCAGGCCCAGGTGTAGGCTAATACGAGAGAAGCATGATAGCATTAGGAGCTCACTCATTACCCACCTCTTCAAGGGATTTTTGATAGGAGTATGATAATTTTAAAAAATAATTCCTAAATTACCATAGTAGGAAAAATAATTCCAAATATACTGTAATTTTGTCCAGATGAAAAAGAGAAAATAAATTGTAAGTAAAAAATCGTCTCTTAAAGAGACTATTTCCAAAAAAAATTTAAGAAGTGAGAAATTGTCTCTTGAAGAGACGATTTTCACAAAAAAAAAAAAAAAAGTTAGAAATAAATCATTTCTTAAAGAGATGATTTTCACAAAAATAAAAAATAAATAAATAAGAAGTGAGAAATCATCTCTTTAAGAAACGATTTCCACACAACAAATATATATATATATATATATAACAAATGAGAAATTCTCACTTAAAAAAAATAAAAATAAAAAACTTGAAAAATCCATTTTCTTTATTCCACTTATACAATAATACTATTATTATAAATATATATTATAAAATTAATTAATTTTATTTGCTAAATTTAATATATAAATAATATACTAAATTTAATATAAGATAAATAATATTTATATATTACTTTTTTTCTTTCGCTTTGGAATTAAAAAAAAAAAAACTATTATCAATTTTATGTGAAAATTGAGTTTAAAAAAATTGTTATTAATTTATTAAAAACAAAAACATGAGAAATTGTCTCTTCAAGAGAAGATTTTTTTTTTTTTAAAAAAAAAAAAGCTTCAAAAATCCATTTTTCCATTCTCTATTATACTTATACAATAATAAATTATTATAAATATATATTATAAAATTAATTAATTTTATTTACTCAATTTAATTTATAAATAATATATTAAATTTAATATAAGATAAATAATATTTATCTATTATTTTTTTCTTTCACTTTGAAATAAAAAAACTACTATCAATTTTATGTGAAAAAATGAGTTTAAAAAACAAATTTGTTATTAATTTATTAAATAATTATTTACAAAATAAGTAATTTTGTTTTGTTTTAATTTTTAAATTAATTTTATTATATAAATTTTAAGATTAAAAATATTAATCTTTAAGTTAAAATTTCATTGTAAAAGGAATAAAATATAAAAAATAAATTAAATAATTTTAATTGTTCTTAATCTTCAAAATTTTCTTTAAATTAATTCAATTAATTACAAGTAATAAAATTAATTTAATTTGATATTTTTTTTATATTTATAAGATAAATAATATTTATTTTTTTGTTTATGTGAAAATTGATTTTATAAAAAACAAATTTGTTTAATTTATTAAATAATTATTTACAAAATAAATAATTTTATTTTGTTTTAATTTTTAAATTAATTTTATTATATAAATTTTAAAATTAAAAATATTAATCTTTAATTTCAAATTTCACTGTAAATGGAATAAAATATTAAAAAATAAATTAAAATAAATATCATGATTATAAAAAACCAATAACATTGTTCATGTAAATGCTAAAAAACCAATAACCTTGTTCATATGAACCAATAACTTGTATTAATATCTTAATCCTAAGTAATTGACAACTTGTATTAATATGTTCAATCTCTAAACAATCAAACATATTCAAATACTAATGATAAAAAATCAACTACTATTATGAATAAAAAAAAACTAATACCTTGTTCATATATATAAACTAATAAACCAACAAACATCCTAACAATTAACAAAATGATAACGATGAATACCAACAAAGCTAAAATATTAAAATTCAACATTACTAGATGACAACTTCAATATTAGCAGAGGATAAATTAACATATATCACTAATAAACTAACAACCAATAAAAGTTAGCATGCATCATCAATACAAATAAACCATCAAGCAACAAAAGAGCGCAACATGTATCATCAATTTATGTTCAATAAAAGATATAAAAGTCATCAATGTGTGCCATATGAAGGAGGGTTCCTTCTTTGTTGTTAGTGTTGGTGACATCTTTCCAACTTCGATTAATCTAAGGGACCATCTAATGTTGCTCCATTTCCTCGTCCTCATCCTAGGCCTCGACCTCTTCCTTGTCCATGTCATTGATCTTGAACTTGATCCTCTTTCTGTTGTTCAACAAGTGGTGTAGGAAAGTATTACATTTGTGTCGCCACATCATCTCTAAATGGATGTCCTAATGATTGTGGTGACAAAGCAGTGAGTGGTGTTGTAAGTGGAGTAAATGGCATCTCAATACTAGACAACATAGGTATATGAAAAAAAGGTCCATCAATATAAGAATGCAATAGCTCCTGGATGATTGATGTCCCAACATCTTCCTGTATCACCCCTCATCAATTGATGGAACTAATGAATGAGGAAGTGATTGGTCAAGTAGTGTAGAAAAAATGAAGGCAGTATATTGTAAAGGCGATGATGATAGAAAATCTAGCGATGCATCATCAATAGGGAAGTATGGATCATCATAAATATGGCCTCCATGTGTTCATACACCTCCACCTCTAGTTCATACCCTTCCATCTCTGGTTCGTACCTCACCACCTCTGGTCCATACCTCACCACCTCTGGTCCATACCTCACCACCTCTGGTCCATACCTCACCACCTCTGGTTCGTACCTCACTACCTCTGGTCCGTACCTTACCACTTCTAGTTCGTACCCCACCATTTCTCATTACTACCTCATCATCCAATGATTGTCTCTTTATATCAATGACATTGGGGGGAATAAGCAACCTATCAGCCTCATGTATAACCTCTAAAGTGGTTGCACATAATTGATGAATTTCATCATGATGATCTATATTCGGAGTATCTGGACCAGTCCACAGATGTATCTATTGCAAACTACGATTTTGTAAGAATTAAGAATAAAAAGTTAGATATTTTTCTAAGTAGAAGAAAATAGAATAATAAATAAAAAGACATTGTAATTCCCACTAACTCCCAGGAAGATCCATGTGGAGTAATAAAAAGACGAGTGATAGAACGATACCACATCATATATGGGTGGTTATACTCATAAGAAGTAGATGTTACCTCAACTCTAGAAAGATTATTGTACCTAGCCTTCCACCTTTGTATATTGTGATGATGAATACTCATCCAATCCAAATCATGTCGACTCCTCAAATCATATTTATGTAATCCCAACTCTGTATCATAGTGCTTGGGAATATGTTGTAGTAGCCTAAACTGCCTCAAAAAACAATCAAGTCTATGCCACTCCACTATGTGGAAATAGATAAAGGGTGAAATAGTCAACCACAAGTCAGAGGCAATAGTATAGTAATCTGGGAGTCCAAAGATGACATCATCAGTATATGGCTCCCATATAATCTACCATTAAATTTGAAATATGACTCACATTATTTAATAATATTTTAATTACAAATTGTTTAAAAAAAATTATTCAAAATAATGAATTTCTCACCTGCTCTGACATAAGTTGATCAAGTAGATACCTATATTAGGGTAACACATGCATAAGCGTCAAAGTAGTACAAAACTCATCTCTCCAACTACAAAAAGAATACATATTAGAAGTTTGTATAATTGTTTATCTATCTACATATGGGTACACATATGTTATAACTAAGGTTGAATACATACCACATGCCTAAAGGTGGTTATGGTAGTACTCCATCATGTAGGACTGAAAGTAAGCGCATAGGTGCTATAAAGGGAAATCTATCCCATGTCCATAATTGTAACAAAATGAGAGGACCCAATACATCATGTGCATCAATACGGGATGCTTGACACATATCTTGATATAGTTAAGCTAGGCAAGCACTACCCCAACTATAAGTACCAATAATTCCAAAATCCTTAAGTAGTGGTAAGAACATTAAATATACACTATTGTTCGATTTATCGGCAAAAATAAAACCTTCAATCAACTATAGGATGAATGCCCTAGCATAGCATCGCACAACTCTATATCAGCATCAAATGCCAATGAAGGAAAATGCTCTATCAACCAAGTCAACCGAAGTCTTTGTCTAGATATATCTCTATCTTCAGGCACCACTCTTAACAATGTAGCACACACCTTTCTCCAATCCAAGCATATGCTACCGCTAACTGCAACACCATCAATCGGTAAGCCTAAAATAATGCTAACATCCTAAAGTGTGATGGTACACTCTCCTTGAGGTACATGGAAAGTGTGGGTCTCAGGGTGTCATCTCTCTATAAATGTTGTAATAAGGGGCCAATCCAATGAAATGAAAGCTAATTGGGCAACACCGTAGAATCCATATTGTTGCAAATATGGAATAATGTGTGCATCGAAAACACTATTACGATAGAAACTAGCTTCACGATGTTGATAATGGAGCTCTCCATGATCATTTCCTTTCCATATAAGTGAAGACCAGTGTACTTCCTAGTTATATAGAACATAACGATCTACAGGTCTAGGATCCATGAGAAAGTATTCCCTGCATCATTTAAATAATTTCATTAGTTTATTACAAGACATTCTAATGACATTATTTGGAAATAACTCAATTTCATCTTTAATGTTACAAAAAACTTCCATTTAAATAGTAAAATTTTCAA
The DNA here is from genome assembly GCA_022058775.1 of Vitis hybrid cultivar. Lineage (NCBI taxonomy): Eukaryota > Viridiplantae > Streptophyta > Magnoliopsida > Vitales > Vitaceae > Vitis > Vitis hybrid cultivar. The sequence continues at coordinate 38,625 of JAJJMF010024928.1, forward strand.
CTTGAACTTACAATATTATTGAGCGGTTGTGTTAGAAGACTCCCATCTGTTAGGACATTTTCGACGATTGTGACCCTCCTGTTTACAAAGCCCACATCGGACTTTGACACTTAGTTCTCTCCAATCCATTTTATTCCTAATCCTTGAAGATCTTGGTTTTCTTTTATCACATACTAGAGTTGGATTAGGATGAACAATTAGAAATTAGGTTCTGGCCAATATGCTTGATGTGGAATTGGATTGAATTGTGGTGTATAGCAACAACCATATACATCCATCCTATAATGTTTGTCAATAAATTGCCAACTATCCATCCTTGCACATGCTCATATAGTTAGCACATGTGAACATGGGATACCAAATGATTGCCATTTATTACAAGTACATGTTGTTTCTTTCAACTTCACAATTTGTATATTATTTCCTTTATCCATATAAAACCCATGGAGAGTAGTTGTCACTTCAAATATCTCATTTGAATAGTGAAAGATTTTGACACAACGATAGAAAGTTAATCGAATAAGAGTAGTAATAGGCAACATTCTAGCCCCTTTAAGCACTCTATTAATCGAATAAGAGTAGTAATAGGCAACATTCTAGCCCCTTTAAGCACTCCATTTATGCATTCAGCAATATTTGTAGTCATCCACTCATACCGACGTCCTCCATCATGCGCCAAAGTCCATTTCTTCGTGTCCAACCTGTTAAACCATTCTAAGCATTTCTTATCTAATCGTTTTAACTTCGTCATACATGACTCATACTTTCATGGTTGATATTAAGGCCTAGCTCTATATACTAAGTCTTTTAACATCTTATTTCTATATTTATCATTGAAGTTGCTTGTCACATGCCTAAGACAATATCGATGGTGTGCATAAGGCGGGTTCCCTCCAACATTAGGATCCTTAACGATAGCTTATATTCCTGCATGACGATAAAAAATGTGACATATGCCTTCTCTTTGCGTGACTTGACTCCTTAATGTATAAAGAAACCAATACCAACTATCCGATGATTACTCTTCAACTATTGCAAAATGCAAGAGGGAAGATATGACCATTAGCATCGATTGATGTTGCAATCAAAAGTTTCCCTATGTATTTTCCATATAAAAAAATACCATCTATTTGTATTACTGGTCTACAATGCTTAAATCCTTCAACACATGCCCCAAAAACCCAAAACACATGCATAAAACGTATGTTTCCATTGTAACCTACTAGTACTGATGGCTTCCGAACAACCTTAGTCCTAGGGTTAGTAAGTTTAACAATATTCATCCACCTAGGTAAAGCTTGGTAAGATTCATCCCAATCACCAAATATCATTATGATTGCTTTCCTCTTTGCTTCCCAAATCCTCTTGTAATGAATATTATAACCAAATTTATCTTTCCCTATTTGATGTAAAGCAACAATTGAAATTGTGTGATCATTTACCCTTAGAAAATGAATATAAAATAGTTCAAACTAATGCTAGTCAAACAGGATGGGGAGGTATACTTTTAGCAGTAACAATATAGGAGAAGAAAAACTTTGTAGATATTGTAGTGGAACTTTTAATGATTATCAAAAGAACCTTAGTTCTACAGACTTAGAAATTGAACCAATAATATTAGTCTTAGAAAAATTTCAATTATTTTTTAACCAAGAACAATTTACTTTAAGAATCGATTGTGAGAATATTAAAAAATTCTTTGAAAACAAAAATTCTTTAAAACTGTCAACCAAAAGATGGATAAAGTTTCAAAACTCTTTAATTGGTTTCAAACCTAAATTTGAACATATTAAAGGAAAAGATAATATATTAGCAAACTGGTTAAGTAGAAAAATAATTAATAATGTTGATAATACTAATGATTGATTTCATGATTACAGGAACATGGCTCAAAGAAAACCTACGAAAGCTAGAACCTTTCAATGTGGAACCATATGTCTGAACGAAGTATTGAATCCCAATCTGAGGTTTAACTCTTTATTTTCTCAAAACCTTTTTGAAGAACATAAGGTTATTGTAGATAATTTTTGGTCTCTAAAACCATAGGGTTTTCCGAACCAAAATTTAGAATACGCTTATGGAAAAACAGTGTCAGCTTTAGCCCAACATTTACAAAACCTTCAAAACTAACTAATTGCTTTAGAAACCCAAAAATTCCAAAACCTCAAAATCCAAGAAAATCAAGAAAAACTTATAGAAGATTTGAAAACCAGTACAGTGTCAACCAATCAAACCAGTTGTTCGAACAGTCAACCTGAAGTAATTAGTTTAATTAAGAAATCAGCTCTTCTGACTGAACAATATGAAAAGCTTGTTGTTAAAAACATAATTGGAGTTGATAACTACTCTTTCGTCAAAACCTTTTTCCTACAAAATCAATATAACAAAGTATTTAAAAATCAAGAACTTTTGTATAAACATTTTAGAACCAAAAATGTCGGGATAAAAACAGGGTCTATGGCATATCACAACCCTGAATTTTTTCTTTGTTATATATTTAGCTTATGTAAATATGTCTATTATAAATAAAGAAAATTTTGATTTAGTACCACATCTCATGGATCAGGGAATTTTAAAAAATGTTTTTATGAACCATATATCTCAAATCCCTGAAAATTTCCCATAAAAATTGAAAGATATTTTAACTTATCTTTTTAAAACTGAAAAATATATAGATATTTTGAAACCATTCCACCTTTATTTCAACCTGATGGATCAATAGTACCAGCCTATCATCATGTATATATAAAACATAATAAAGAACCACTCATTCCTCAACAAGAACCAGAATGGGAAATGACCCGTTCAAATGAATTTCCAGAATTTTTTACTCGCTTTAGAGCTTTTCAAATCTATGATCTTAGACCAACCTGGAATGAATTATTTCATCTCATTGGTGAAACAAAAACCATGTCTATATGGAGAGTAAAACCTTTAGAACACATTATTGTTCCAAAACCTTTTATTACTTCTGAAGAATATGATTTTATAACCGAACTCAGTGTAGATATACCGGAACCATCTTCCTACCTCAGTGACGCATTATTTTGGGACAACCTAGACGATGAAAGTTATCATAATTTACAAAATGCAATGGAAGGGTGATGTCAGCAATGACGACATTGAAGTAGTAAATGCATCTTCAACTATAAAAATTCAATGTGGCAGTACAAGTTCAGAAGCAGTAAAGACATCTACAAGCCACGTATTATGCATGTGATAAAAATAGAAGAAAAGGACAAGAGAAAAGGACAAGAAAGAAGAGAAGAACGGATGAATAAACAAAAGTCAAAAGTCTCAGAAGTCTTTTATCATCTTTGTATTTATTTTATACCAAACCTATGAACACCGTAAATATTTTTCCTACCGTCCAACCACTTGAATTTAATTCTCACCTGTATTCTCACCTGTCACTTATAAATGCTTTGCCTATAAATTAGTGGTAGTAAAAGAAAAGAAGGGTGCCCGAGAAAGTGTGTCTGAAGGTGTGTGCAACAGTATGTAAAGTTGTTTGTGAAAGAAAGTTGTATCTTCGGCCTTGTACATTTATCAACAATCAATAAGAAAGTAAGAATTTTCTGTTAAATTTTTGCCTTCATTTAGAATTTATTTTATAATGTATTTTTCTTACCCTTAGGGGGTAAAAGGGGTAAAAAGGTAAAGTAGAGAAATGAAAATTATTTGAATTATTTTTAAGTTTTCTTTACTAGTTAATATATGTAATATACATGGATCATTTTTATATAATGTTCTCATCAACATAAAAATGAAAAAAAAAATGGGGTTATTTAGAAAATTTTGGGTGTAAAATCATGTTTTAAAACTAGAGTCTTTAGTCTTAACCTTTGACCTCAAACCCGTTTTTGCCGAAAAAATGGGTTGTTAGGGAGACTCTATCTGGTCAGAAGGGGTATTACCTTGACACGAAGTGATGTTTTAAAATTTTTGAATTTTATTACCTGAATTTTTTAGATATCCGATTTCAAAAACTTAATTTTTATACATTAAATGGTTTCACACTATAAGCAAAGAACCTTAAGTTAAATATATATTAAAATAATAATTGTCTGAAACCTTTTATGTTATTTTAATGAGTGTTTGAAAATTTTATATTAAAATATTAAGTATTTGGAAATGTTTATATTATTTTAATGTTAGCAATAAATATGTTCACACTTTAATTCAATATAAAACTTTCATTAAACTTTCATTGCTAACGGAGATTTCAAAAACCCCTACCATTACTTTGACTAACAAACTGTTGTTGAAACTACTGATGGGAAAAGTTAGTATCAGAGCCTCTCTGTGTATTGCAGTATATTAATTAGGAAAGGAAACTGTAGATTCAAATTAATTTTCAGAGTACCGAACTTTATCTTACCCCATTTAAAGTCTGATTAATTTTGCTTAATTTATTCTGAATCTTTATTTACTTTGCTTATTTGATATGAATTAATGTCTTTTATTCCTTATCCTCCTGGTATATATAATATAGATTATGATCGTGTAAAAGAACTTAATAATAGGTTGTATGCTCAACGTAAAGAATTTAGAGAAACTTGTGATAAATTACATAATTTAAGAAGTACTCTAAAAGATTTAACCACAGATATTAAAAACCTAACTTTTCTTAAATATTTGAAGGAATACGAAGTAGCTATACAAGAAGCTTTTGACAAACTTTTTGCTACAGAAACCTTAATTAGAAGAGAAATTATAAAATATTATATTGATAATTTATATGCTAGCTCATCTAATTAAAACATATTAAAGATAATGAACCCTCATCTACAAACCCAAGAGGTAAAGCAGTTAAAATTTTTAGCAGAAACACAATTAAAAATAACAAACGAAGTATTACAAGAACAAATTCAGAACGAAAACCAAAATAATATAGATATTTTAAAAGAAATCCAGAAAAGACAAATAAAATCTGTAGAAAAATTAAACACGCTCTTAGGAATTAGAAAAGAAGTTGGAAGACTTTAAGAACCATAACTTGCTAAGAAATAACCTAGATTATATTAAAGAACAATTAGCCAGAGAAGAAAAATTTGTTAGAAAGGAAATAGAACAAATAAAATTAGAACAACAAAACTTAAAAGAAACTTTAGAAAAAATTAACCAAAAGTAGATAAACTTTTAGAACAAAGAAATATAGTATTATTAGAGGAACAAAAATTAAATGACCTTTTAAAACAATTTGAAAACTTTAATTTAGGAGAAAAACCAATAATTAAAATAGAAAGAAAAATAAATCCTTTTGAGCCAAAAAATCTAGCAACAAGACCATGGAAATAGTAGAAGCAATAAACCCTAGAGATAATGCAAAAGAATTTATTGAAGAAAAATTAAAAACTGCAATAAAGGAAGTAACACCTTAAAAAAAACAATTAGTTCAAAATTCTAAAATAACTAGATTTTTAAATCAACATACTATAAGTTCAATAGGAAATATTGTATATTTAGATTTAGTATCTCCAGAAACAAAACATAAATTATTAAAAAATAAAACCGATAAATATATGCACTTAGGAATAAGTTTAATAGGAATAATAGGACTTCATCGTAAAGAAATTGGAGCACTTATAAATATTAACCTTTTAGATACTAGGAACAATACAGTAGGACGAGCTCTTTTAGCTAGTGCAGAAGTTAATATGAACCAAAATTACGCAATTATTGGCTGTATACCTCAATTTTGTATAGATCTTTAGGAATTCACAGAAAAAATAAAAATAACTGTAAATACTAAAGTTATGATATGGAATTAGGAAGTAAAAACCTTAGCATAGCTATAGGATTTATAGGAAAAACTATTAATGCTTTAAGTTTAAAATGTATGATGGAATTCGATGATATAGTAAAAACGTTTGGAAGTAAGACAGTAAATATGATAGAAGCAAAACCTGTAAATATAGACTATTTACTAGGACGAGAGTGGGAATTACCTCAAATAAATAAACCAATAATAAAATATCCAACATCCAGTAGCTTATATGAAAACCAAAATGGAAGTGCAAGTATAACCTTTGGAAATTATAAAACTATAAATGTAGAGGTAGAGTTAGATAGTGAGATAGAAACTGTAAATGTTATACAAGAAGATATTTTACTAAACATTGAGACAGTAGAAAACCTATACAAAAAATCAAAGTTAGTAAATATAATGTTAGAGGAATTTAGTAATTCAACATTACTAGACGAACAAGTAGATCAAGAAAACTTTGTTAATATAATGTGTAAAAACTATACAGATGACCAAATAATAGAACAACTCTATAAAACCAATTTAATCAAAAAACCTATAGATATAGAAATTATAAATCAATTTACTATTCAACAAAAAGTTAATGAAAACATAGAAATAATCTCAAATGAATCAATAAATACAATAAATAAAGAAAAGGATTTGTAAATGTAAAAAGTGAAATAGTAAAATATAATAAGTCGTATAGCAAGCCAAAAGGACCTCAATGGAAAACTAAAACAGAACCTTCTAGTTCTTTGCAACCAGTATATAATTATTTGCAACCAGTATATGAATATGGAACAATATTAGATATAGATAATGCGCAAGATCTTAGAAAAACCATAGAAAATTGGGAGCAATCTTTAAATTTATCAGGTGTGGTAGTATCCTTTGAAAACCAACAAGAAATTTATGAATTTTGTAAAAGCACCCTTAAAGGAACTGTACTACAATTTTTTAGAAACATGGAACAAGAAAACAGTAGTTATTTTCAAGAAGTTAGAAATAATTTTAGCATATCTGTATTTATAAATCTAATAAAACTTTATTTTCTGGGAACAACACAAGAAGATGTAAAAGAACCTGCAATATACCTTCATAAGTTAGAACAATTGAAATTATGTAACCTTTCATATATAAGGGAATATGAACAAAAATTTAGGAAATATGCAATCCTTGATAGAGTAAACATTTTAAATGTATATTATATACATTTAAATATATTGTTACTATTTAACATTTTAAATGTACATTTACATATTATATACATTTAATACTCACAGTTACTATTTTTTATATATATTATATACATTTAAATATCCATTTAAATAAATCAAATAACATTTTAGTTTTATTTCTACTTTTATTTATATATTTATTTTGAGCTCTCAATATCTTACAAGAATTTTTTTCAACAATTTAAGACTAATATTAATTTTTTAAAAACATATAAGATAAATTCATAATTTCTGATAATGTTCTATTTATATCTCTTATATTTTAATATTTTTGAAATAATATTATATACAAAAAAAATTTAATACTAATAACCATTACTAAATGCATTTTTTATTTTATTTTATTATGTATTCTAAAATTTTACAACTATATCTTTATTTTCTTTTTAAAATAGATATTTAAATGTATATATTATAACATTTTAAATGTAAATTTACATATTATATACATTTAATAATCACGGTTACTATTTTATATTATACACAATTACTTATATATATATATATATATATATATATATATATAAATATTATTGTGGGAGCCACCACCTCCTTACAGCTTAGCATTCAGAGTCATCATCGCTACTTAGTTATGATGTTTAGAGTCGTCTTTTCTCAGTTTGACATTCAGAGATGTCAATTATACATTTAAATATCCATTAATAAATAAAATCATATTTTAGTTTTATTTATACTTTTATTTATTTTTTTATTTTTACATCTCACTGTTTTACAATAATTTTTTCAATGATTTAAGACTAACATTAATTTTAAAAAATATAT
>JAJJMF010024929.1:0-20821 GCA_022058775.1 Vitis hybrid cultivar
ACACTTAAATTGATTGGGCTTAGGTTAAAGTATTCTTCAACTCCAAGCCAGTTTTAGTTGGGCTCTTACCAAGGCTGTGACATCTCGAATCTAGCCAAAAGTTGATATAATATTTATATAATAATTATAATTTATATTATTATGGACTCATGCACATTTTTCACTGTTCCTACTCAATGAGGATACTCATTTATTATGAAAAATGATTATTTGAAAACCCTTTTTAGGTTTTTTGGAGTGATCATTGATTTTAAAAAAAAGGAAAACAAAATCAGAAAAAAAGAAGAAGAGAAAAACCTTGTATAACTCCTTATTTGAAAAACAAAAGAAAAAAGACAAATTCATAAACCAAAATTGAGTTAAAAGTCAAATTACCTATTGGAAAAATATGAAGATAAGTCATACAAAACAACCCTCTAAGCTTATATACCGATAGTCTTTACTAAGCAAATGAAATGAATTATGACGATTAAATAATTGATTATGGACACTCAAGAAATGAAAAACACAATTATAAAACAAGTGTGTTTGTTATGCTACAAAAATGTAAAAAACAAATGATAAGAGAATTTGCATAAGTTGATTTACGAAACTAATTAAAAACATGGGTTTAATTATTTCTAAATTCAAAGGATTAAAAAAGTTATTCCAATTTGATGATTTCAATCGATTTTAAGTACAAAAGAAAGTTTTGATTTCATATATTTTTTTTTTAAGAAAAAAATGCTTCAAATTATTCTATTTATAAAGAAATGGTTTTTATTTACTTTTTCTTAAAAAAAAAAAAAATAATTTACACAAATTCTATTTACCTTAACATTCCTTTTTGATTTGTATGCAGAAGAGAATACTTTTATAATTTTTGCTACAACATGATTTTTACAATTTTATTTTAAAAGAAAGTATCCAAATCTAATCTTATGTGCAAGAGAATCTTTTCACAAATTATTGAGGAAAAGGATTTTTAAAAATTTATTTACAATTTTATTTAAAAAATATTTACAAATTACTTTAAAAAAGATTTGTACAAATTTATTAACAAAAAATAAATATTCAGATCCAATTTTATTTACAGAAAAAAAAATGATTTTTTTTTTATAGTTTTTTTATTGAAAATAAGACTTTTACAATTTTATTTAATTAGTATGAAAATCCAATGTCATTTTATTAATACTAGAAAAAATTTATTATTATTTTTATTAAGACATGATTTTTAAAATGTCATTTACAAAAAAAAAAAAAAAAAAGTTTACAATTTTATTTTAAAAAATATTTTGCAATTTTTTTTTTTAAAAAAATGGTTTCAATGTTTTATTTAAAACAAATTGCTTTTTAGATTTTATTTTAAAAAATGATTTTCACAAGTTAAAAAAAAAATTATAGTTTTATTTTTTTACAAAAAATAATGAATTTCCAATTGTATTTAAAATTTATTTAAAAATGGATTTTATAGTTTTATTTAGAAAAACACTTTATTATTTTATTTCAATCTTATTGTTTATTTTTTTCTTTAAAAAAAAAAAATTAAAGTTCAAATTTCTCTCACTCTCTCTCTCTCTCTTTCTGTCCATACGCTCAGTAATTTTGATGTTAAGGTATCAGCCCAATTGACATGATTTATATTGACTTAGTCTTTTGGTCTAATAGGTAACTTGATGTAATATAGGAGGTCATGAAGGTGAACTGTGAACCTTACTGATATTACGCAAACCCTACCATTTATTTATAATATTGTCGTCATAATATTGAAATATGGGAAATTTTAATAGACCAGACAGACATCAATAGACCAAAGCCGCCAAGCAGGAATTGAAGAAACCAGAAAGCGTTTGTTCCAAACATAGGATACTGTAGAACATGAAACAGAAGCTAGAGTATACTATCTTTATTTGTGTCACATATATCTCCACTCTCATATTGGCACAGGTCTATGAGCAGCATTGAAATATTATTTTTCGTCACTTCTCCAGGATGTGTGAATATATCTTTGTGGCTCTTGTACATCACATCTCCTGATCGAGCAAAATTGAGAAGACGACTAAGGAGAAGCATTGTCACTGTAGTAGGTCTGAGGCACTCTTCATTTATATCCTTCCATGCATTCTCGGTTTGCTTGTGAAACTCATCATATGCTTGCTGCTCCGACACACCATGTTGCTTCATGTAACATTCGATGCTTGATGCAATATGCTGTCTCTCTTGCTCAAACTGCAGAAATACTGTTCAGAGTTTGAGTAATATTTCCTCTATTCCTATCTTCCTAAAAGCTAGTATGACCATGAAAAACAATATATGCACTAGTGCCATACACTATCAAGGGTACATATGTTCAAACATTATGAGGTATATATATAAGATCTAAACATACTTTATTTCGTTTTCTTTTTCATGTCAAACATCAATGAGTAACAAAAGACTATTGTAAGGATTTGAATAGTAACTCCTCTAACTTTACCTTCTTATAAGTTAGTCTAAATGTGGGAAGTAATATTATGCACTAGTACCATACACTATTGATGGTACATATATTCCAACATTATAAATTATAAAATTTTCACAATACTTTTTTTCATTGCATCTTCCACAAGACATATATTCCTTCTTTAATTTTTCTTCCCACTTTATTACCAAGAGATAATCATACATTTGTGTCTTTTCTTTTACATATACACATACTATTGTTAGATTGTTTAAATTTTTTACATGACAAATTGGTTGAGTCAACTAATTCAAGTTGAGTGGGTGTCAAACTATGGACAAATCATAATTCTATCAAAATTGTCTTGGACCAAGCTGATGTAAATACGACCCACTCAAGTCATATCAGACTATATCAATGCTTTAAACCCTATTTTTCAATTTTACGTTTACATTTTAGAGTTAATTTTCAAAAGTGTTTCACACCAAGATCTCCTAAATGCGAAAGACTTTTCTTTGATAATTTTTTAATCTTTTGATACTACATCTGACCCCATTTTTAAGTCCTTTTGGCCCATCAGAAGGTTACTCAGTACGCATCTTCATTCGACGGAATCAATCTGACTTGTCATCCACCCTCCTCAACCTTAGCTTTTGGCTAATTCTTAGATAGGTATCAGCCTCTACAACTTTGCATGCCCAAAGAACCACAGCCTACTTTGTACAGTTTCTCAAAGAGACGACAGCTTGATTCTCTCGTCTTCTAAGCTAATCAGCTTAATTTTCTCATGTCTTTGATACAAAGATTACTAGAATGGTAATATACAGGTTATCACTTCAAGGTATGTAGATCAGAAATTAGTATATTAATGCAGGCAGCACATTCTTCAAGATTATCACTAAAGTACAAGTATGCTGGTGGGATGGGTGGAAAAGTTTTTGGGCGGTAGTGTCATGCATTCAAGTTGGGCAAGATGATCAGTATGATAACTATGCCATGGGAGTAGAATGATTCAGACCTCAAGACAACACTCCCCTCCTCATTCTATGGCACCAGCCTTGGAAAAAGGACAGTGCTTATGAATTTATACATGGCCATGGAGAGCGATGGTCTCAATCAAAAACTAGCATGATAAATATATAGCATGCCTTCTTCAGAATTCCAATGAAATATCAGTTTATGAAAACTCTGAAAGGGTTGGCTTCAAGACCCAAAATCAATGCGGATTTTGGGTACCAATGCAGCTGTGAATTCAAGCAGCTGACAGAGCCGTAGGCAACAAGCAAGGGATGATGTTGGCGTGACGCTGCTATTAATTCCCCTTGGATCTGGTGCCTGCCCAACACTCCATTTGTAGTACGGTGGGCCTCACCTTTATTTTGTAAAATGTTGACTTGTCCAGACGTGGTTTCTGGTTCAGTACTGCTCTTCCTTCTTCCCCCTCTCCTCCTCGGGTCATCAAAATCTGATCTGGAGGTATCTGCTTGACTTCCCAAAAATATGGTAACTTGACTTACCCAAATAGCTGGTGTTTCAAACATGGGTTTTCTGGTAAAATGTGAGAACTCATATTGATTGATATGACAGCATTGCTATTGTTACAGTTGAAATGTTAATAGAACCCAGAAAAAGTGGCATGGTGACATAGCGGCTGGTGTGTGTACAACCAGAACTGTTGGTCGTCTCATGAATATATACATAGAATACATGAAATGCTGCTATTCAAATTAATAGTTTATTGCATGCCTTCAAAGCTTTGACTCGAAAAATGAGAAAAGACAACTGGGTTTAAAGAATAAAGGGCCTTGGCAGGAAGTTGATTCTTCTTGGGAGTGGTTTTAGCTAATGTCAACTCTTTTGAGCATGTATATATATCCTAACTCTATTAGTGGGTGTATGATATTTTTTTTTTATAAAAGGTTTTCTACTTTAATTTTGTAAATGCATTTTCAAAACCGTAAAGTCTATTGGATATAGAGTAAACAATATCTACGTGAAAGGGAGTAATGAGTAAATTATAATATCACAAGCCCGCACACAATTTGGTTAGAGGGAGAAGTTTCTGAGACTATACGTGTAGTACGCTTCTCTTAACCATGTGTTCAAGAACACAGAGCCGATCCATCTCGAATTCCCATACATGAATTGTATTTTCTGCCAGCCTAATCCTGCTGAATCAGTTGATGCAGTTTCCCCTCAATGTCATGTTGTGGTTCAGGTTTTGACACAGTTTTCTACGTTTATAACTGGAACCACTTTCAGGCTATGAGAGTTTGAAGGCCTTGGAAGAATGGTCACGTATCAGTTATACCTGTGTCATATTCCCTTGGTTTTTTTGCCTCAGGGGCTTATATCAGATTCAACAGATTGTTGGCTATTGGACTGTGAGAGAACTAGCCAAAGATTAATTGATCATTCAACCAACTGGACAAAATGTTATCATTGTCAAGGTACTACTGGAAGATGAATTTCAATCTCTTCTTGTAAAGGAGCAGATTTTTTTTTCTTTAAATTGAACATTGCTACATTGAGTTATCGGTCGAACTCAGGATCAAAAAAACTTATAAATTTACAATGAAAATATGATTCTAACCTGATGGATGTCAGAACCTTAAATAATTTACACGAATTGAAGTTCATCCTACATAAATTAAATTGAGGCAACAGATCTTGCTGAACTGGATCTGATGGTACCGTCCTTCGCAAAAGAATATGCGATCAAAGCCTTCACAACATTGCGAAATTTTCTTCTATATGTGGGTAACTTCGACACGCTTCTTACAATTCCTATCATCCTGCCAATGGATTCATTATCAGGAGAGAATACCAAAAAGATGGTTATCTTTCGACATGAAAACCAAAAAAAAAAAAATTCTGTTTCGTCCTCAGAAACAATGAGGGAAAGAAAAAGGTAATGCTTCAAAATGGCTTCCCATTTTCCTTTCCTTTCCCTCATTCTTTCTGAGAAAGAGAGGGAAACAGGAAAGATTAAATAAAAAAATGCACCTAAATTATAGTAAAATATAATAAGGTTCCCTTAAAAGATTAAAAATCAACCATTCCCTTCTTAAATTACTTGCAGGGGTGATGCAGATAGAGTTCATACCTTCTGGTGATGCCCTAGATTTGAGCAGCTCTGAGAGCATCCTCAAGTACAAAACTGCCATTGTTCCAAGACTCCATTCGTTGGGAATTGCCTCCATCTCCTCAATTTCTTTGAAGACATCTAAGACTGCCTGATAGCATGGTTTCATGCATTCAGGAAGCTGATGATCCCACCTGAAAATCAAGTACCAAGTTCCCTTTTAAAGTTCAAATATCAAAATCAATTCATTGGTTGTGGGTAATTTGAATCTAGCATATATCAAACCTCCCGATTGCCTCTGTAAAGAGCTCCAGTTCTTCAAATGTTCCATATGCATCAAATAGAGCTCCAGTTCTTCAAATGTTCCATATGCATCAAATATATCATCCATAGTTGTTATCAGAGCATGTAATTTGGTCTGTATTCTTCTAGCATATGAATACTGGGGCTCAAAACAACATGTTGCTATCCAAAAGTACCCTTCTACCAATCGATCTCTGGCAAAAGGTAGCTTTGCAGAGAAATCTAGGTGTTTGCACCACCTGAGAAAATACATTAATCCACATAAAAGACCTGGTAAACTGTTGATTTGAATTTAAGTGCAAGAATGATTTGAGAACTAACCTCGAGATATTACTCAGCTCTTTCTTATACAGTGACTGCAGTAGGTTGAAATCTAACTTTGCAAACTTCAGTAAAGCTTTACTATGTGAAGCTTCATCTTGGTAGATAGACATGAAAGGCCTTGCCTCTAGCCTCTCCAAGCCTTTCCTAATGGGCCGCTCTAGGGCATGAGTTACTTGTGCTGCAAGAGGGTATTCTAAATGTTCTACAATAGACTTGAGGTGAGTGGGGTGGTGAAAGCAAGTGCTTCATCTAGTATATCTTCTTCCCACACCCTGAGATGTGCAGCTTCATACAAGCCTAGTAGGCCATGTGGATCATTGATCAAAGACTTCTTGAACCTCCCCTTTTCATCTTTGTACCTCTTGAATATATCTGCAATCATCACCAAAACATAGAATGTTATATGTGAGCTTTGCTAGATGATATTCAAGCAACTTATACATGATATTAATGAGGCTTACCACATGAAATATTGAAGCCTTGTTGTCTTAGTAGTCAAAATCGAAGTGCAACATCATAGAGATCATCATTTATATCAGCAATGCCGTGATAGTTATCATAGGTGCTTTGTAATGCTTGTTCTATCTCGTTTTCAAAGTGGTATGCCACCCCAAGCCGTTGAATTGCATCGATAAACTTCAGCTGTTTCGAAGGGTTACTAGCTGCAGCAATCAGCTCTCTTCTAACCTCCTCCTTTACATCTTCCAACTGCTGCTCTTTATGGGCCAGAGTTATCTGCATCAATAAATTGCAAGAACAAAAAGTGAGAAAATCTTTAGGTCTTGTTATGCAAACTACATACATGATCAGAAAATGACCTCATCCTCAGGAGTGTTGCTCACGATGAAGCTATTGCCCCAAACGCTAGGCTGATAATTTGCAGTTCGGCGAGTAGTCTCTGGATCAGCAACTGGGGCTGGAGAAGACCCGTTGCTGGTTGCGAGAATTAAGGCCATGTGTAACTCACTCGAGCACTCAATATATGAATCAGATGGCTTGCAATGTTCGGTATTTATAGGATGGGAAATGGTTCATTACAATTATTGAATATCAATCCCAGATTCCCAGTAGCATGGATTCAATTAATTCAAGGTCATCTATCATATTTAAACCACGTTTATTAAAAATTAAATATTTAAAATATGTTTTTATTTCTCTTAGAAATACGAAAATTGTAGCTTATTCCCTTAATAATTCTCAGTATCCAATCAGCCACCAAACAGTGACTAAGACTTTCACGTGAAGATCGTTGGGAAGGTTAATTTAAAAATATTTTAAAATACACGTAATTTTTCAAAAATCAAATAATTATTTTTTGAAATAAAATTATAAAAAAAAAATAATTTATCACTTTAAGTTAATAAAAGCATCTTACAAATAAGAATATTAAAAAAAATTATAATATAATATGGGGAACAAATCATTGTAAAAAATGTTCTATGATAAATAAAATTCCTTCTAATCTTGTAATTAATAATAATTATATATTATATATTATATAAATCATTTCATCTTCCTACCTTTTTTAATAAATTGAATAAAATTTTTGTTGGTTGGCATCAATAATAAAATAAAAAAAATTTAGAACTTAAAAGTTAAAAATATAAAAATAAATATTGACTTTTATTTCACTCATAACACGCTAGTTAAAAATATAGATATCAAGAAAGAAAAATATAATATGAGTCAATATTTTATTTAATTTAATTCTTTTTTTTGTTTTAATTGTATTTAATTTTTAAGTATTTTGGCTTTAATTGTATTTTTAATTTTTAAAATTTCTTATTTTATAGTTGTTCAATATTCTTAAGAATGTTTGTTTATAAAGAGAAAAAAAAAGTCATAAATTCGTCTCATAACACCATAACTAAAAGGGAGATTGGTTCTTTACAATTAAACATCTACATGTTTATTTGTTTATTGATATTATTGATGTAACATATAAAATGGTCATTTTAGGAAATAATTATTTAAGTACTTATGAGAAATGTACCGTGTTTTAAAATATATTTAAATGGATAAAGATAAAACTAATTTATAAAATTTTGAATTTATTTTTCAAATTAGTGAGTCATAACCTAGTTTTCCCTTAATCTTTCATTGTACAATAAAATTAATATCATGATAATAAAAGAATTTGGATATAACTAGGGAACTAAGTTCTTTTATATACAACGCAAAAATTAGTGTCTAGATGAAAAGAAAATTGCAAATAATTTGTTTTTCAATCACACCTATTGTAAGAATCATATTATTAATTATTTTGATTCTTAATTAACAATAATTAAGAATAATAGAAATATATATTTTTAATTAAAATGTGATTTGAGTTAGGATAACTCTTAAATTTTTGACAATTTTTCAATGCCAATATTTCATTTATATAAAACCACAGAATATTTCATTTATATAAAAGTTAGGTCTAAATGATGCTTGATATGTCAAATGTCCTTTCAAACATTGAAAAAGTAAAAAAAAAAAAAAAACATTGAAAGTTATGTGATTCAATTAAACCACAAATTCCTTAGAGGAGATGTATATAACCAGCCAATCACTTTATCATATGAAATTCATTCCTCCACCTTATCATAATAATTCATTCTTCACCTATCAATAATTTTAAATTCCCCTAATATGGCAATTTACATCTCCTCTTTCTATCAATTTCTAGACCCAACCTTATATTAATTTCTAAAAATTCCATCCCTTAAATCGGAGTGGCGTGACATTATTTAGTAAATTCCAACAAAACTATAAGAGTTCTAAAAAATCAATGAATCCAAAATAATCATTTAAGTTTTATTAAATCATTATATTTATTTATTAAACAACTTTTAAGTCAGACTTATTATATGATAAGGCTTACTTATTTTATAATTTAATTATTTTCGCAGTTAAGAAAATTGGAGGATGCATTGAATTGAGCAAAACTAAATCTCAATCATAAATGAGCAAGCCTATTTTATAAAGAGACAATAAAGCTTGGAAGGAAGTACACTCATGTGTTGGACCATCCATGGTCGAATTTATACACCAAAATCTCTAGAAATTCCGAGTGGGCACCATCACCATTGAATAACGATCCTACTTGGTATGTGGGGTGATGTTGTGGGTTTTGGATGTTAATATGAAAAAAAAGGTCGAGTGTTTTGCAAATGGCCCTATTGAGTGTGGATATGTTGGAGTTGTTTTGGGGCTTAAATTTCCTTCTTTTTTTCACGTACATTGTCTTGACTCTTCTCATCATTGTTGTCGCATTCTTTGGTCCTTATTTTAATAATTTATTATATTTTTTTATATGAAATGCAAAATATTTGAGTTCTTTTTGAGTGGTTGCTTATAATATGTGGTGAAATTTGTTCCTACTATTATTTGTTAAAAGGGTAAATATTTGAGTGGTTGCTATTTCTAAAGAAATTAAGATTTGGTTCACTTTTCCAAAAATTAATTTTTGCTTCCAATAACAAAAAAAAGAAAAAAAAAAGAAAAAAAGAAAAAAAAATGAAACTGAAAACATGTCTATGTGTTAATTGTTCCAAAAATAGATTTTTGAAAATAGGGTATTTTTGAGGAAAAGTTTTAATTGTTGTTATTTGTTTTTTTTTAATGTTTAAAAAATAATATATAAATAAAAAAATGATTAAAAATAAGGTAGTATACATAAAAGTTTTTTTTTTATTGTAAAAAAATTTGAAAAACACGCTTTTAATGTTAGAAAATGTTTTTTTACAATAAAAAAAACTATTACAAAACAGAGTAGTCAAATAAGCAATTCTATGACACTTTCCTTTCATCTTTAGATTTTGTCATGGTAATCAAATTACCAATTATGATTAGAATTTCTTTTCTATATATTAAGTCTATAAATTCATTGTTTTAGTTAGAGTTCAGTAAATTTTTAACTAAAAATTTGAAAAAAAATAAAATAAAATTGATATTCAGATTTTTTTATTTTTTTATTTTGTTTTGTTTTGAGAACTTTGTTAACCCATCCCTCTTGGTGTTCCTCAATTGGAATCAACAAGAAGGATTTTTTTTTAATACTGCTTTTTTGTCTTTTGAGAATTTGGTTCAATAAAGGGTTTGATTTAAAAAAAAATTAGATATGTATGCTAATCATTAATTAGGATATTTGATTGAGACATGAAATGATCTTCGCTGATTTGTAAACTCTATTTGAAAGTAGCAAAAGATTAGTGTAATCATTATTTTGTTATAAAATTATCTAAAGAAAAATTATTAGTGCTTTAGTGCATTAGTCTAGTTAAATTAAATTTGTAATTTTTTAGGACGTTATATATTAATGATTTATACTCCCTTTAAACATTCAAGGTTGCTGCATAATTAATTTGAAATTAAACAGATAAGTATAAATAAATTGATTTAAAATAATGAGCAAAAGGGATAAGTATTTATATGGAAATTGAAAATAAAAATTTGAAAATGAATTTAAATTTAGAATTTAAAATAGAAAAACTTTCAAATATCTTTTAGTTTTAAAAATATTTTTAAAGTTTAAAAAGGAAAATCTTTCCTTCCTAACTCTTTATTTTTTGGTAAAATATCATTTGAGAGTTTTGAAAGATCACCCCCTAAGCTTAAAGCCATTATTCTTTGTGTTTAATAAAAAAATGTTTCAAAACATTTTAAATTTGTTTGTTCAGTTTGAGATAGAAGATCACATCCTCTTAAGGTGTCGAGGAGTCCAGTAAGGAGAATGATATGTTTGCATCGTGGACATGAAATTAGGTACAATCATTAGATAACTTTATGTACTTATCCTTCAAATTTAGTGGATTTTAAATTTATGGTATTTGACCTTGTGGTTCTTATATCAAAGTCTTCGGGAGGCTGTGTGAGTGATTTTCTATGTAATTGCTTGTATTTTTAAGTGATTTTTTGTTTTTATTTATTCTTTATATCCTAATAAAAGAATGTATAGAAACTAAAGATTGACATACATTGAGCTAAATCCAAGACGATTATCTATTCACTCCCTTTGAGGTGAATAGATAAAAAAGAAAGAAGAGAAATGGGAGATTTGTCTTTCTTTAAATCCAAACAAGATGATAGGTCCCAGTCAAAGAATCATGTACTACAGCAATTGATTACAAGTATTCTCTTTGGGTGAGAACAGACTACACAAAGAAATTGGGTTAAAAAATTGTCGTATCCTTTATTGATGTCCATGAGCAATTTTCAGCATATGTCGCTAAAACTAAAGGTCTTTAACACCATAATAAAATAACTTCAAATAATAATAATAATAATAATAAAAGAATAGCACAAGCAAACATCAATGCAATAGCTTTTGTTCTTCTACCACTACTTATGACTCGTTCCAGCACATGGTTGTTAATCCCTTCTAATTCCTTGGCCAGAAGAGAATAGCAGCTTGACTACAAAATGATCCCACAACCACTTGAATGCGTACGTATCTTCACGCATGATATTTTGGATTTCTTTTGATGGCACATTGCGAACGTCGTAGCCCATTCAAAGTCTTGTCATTACTCCCCCCTCCAAGTGGATGCTTGTCCTCAGGGTCCTAATTTGGAAATCGCTGCAGAAACTCTTCGGTACTCTCCCACGTAACATCCTCCGCAGCTAGCATACGCCACTTGACTAAACTTAGCCCCGTGTTTCACCCAGTGAGTGTCTAGTATGGCTTTGGGCTCAATCACAAGTGTACCATCATCTAAAAGTGGCAGAAGTTCTGAACTGATCACGGAATCATCTCCAAGTTTCTTCCTTAGCAGTAATACATGAAAAACAAGGTGCAAGCACACATTGTCGGGTAGCTTCAGTTTTTATGCGATGGCTCCTACTTTCTCCTCGATTAGATATGGTCTATAGTATTTGCTTGCAAGGTTCTAATGAGCGTGTTGAAAACGGATTGTTGGCGATAAGGCTGTAGTTTGAGGAAAACAAGATCGCCTTCTTGAAATGTAGCATCCCGTCAGCCATGATATGCTATTTGCTTCATTCTATTCCTTGTTATCGCCAAGTTTTCCGTGAGATGTTTCAATAATGAATCTCAAGTTGCAAGGCTATGATCAACTTCATCAACGGGCGAAGACCTCATCGAATACAATGGAATAATAGAGGAAGGTCGCCATAAAGAGCCTGGAATGGGGTCATGCCTGTAGAAGAGTGATAAGCAGTATTATACGACAACTCAGCCAAAGGAAGAAATGTACTCCATTGGCATGGTTGTTGATAGATGAAGTAACGCAGATATTGTTCCACACAGCGGTTGACAACTTTAGACTTGCCATCCGTTTGAGGATGGTAGGCAAAAGTCATCTTGAGTTGTGTACCCAACATTTTAAAAAATTCCTACCAGAACTTACTGATGAAAATGGGGTCCCTATCACTAACAATAGACCGCGACATTCCATCTAGTTTCACAATGCCCTCAACAAATTTTTCTGCCATCACATTTGCTATAAATGGATGAGATAAGGGTAGAAAATGTGTGTATTTGCTAAGAGGATCAACGATCACCAGAATGGTCTTTTGATCATGGGAGAATGGTGTTTTGAGCAAAACTAAATCTCAACCATAACATATCTAGTTTGATTTGATGTGATTTAGTCTAAGAAATTTGATGTGATTTGATGGACCATCATGTTTATGATAGCTAAAAACTGGTAGGCAATGAAAATAAAATAATTTATTATTGCAGAGAGAAAGGGCAAAAGACAATAAAATAACAATTATAGCATTAGACTTCTTCCTTACTATCTGGTTTTCCTATCTCCTTTTGTTTGTGCTTCCATTTGGGCTTTCCATTTTATTTTATAGAAATCTGAGGAAATTATTCTTATAATTAAAGTAGAAAAGTGAGGCATGTTGATGTTGGATAACTGGAAGTAACGTGTCTCCCTGATGTCGTCGCCCAATCAATTGAGAGTGAGGCTTCCTTCTCTTCTCCTGCAAAAGATACACCCTCCGAAGCTCTAGTTAGATTGGTAATTAGAGAGAATACCCCATCTTGGGAACTCAAGAAGTGGACTGTCTTACCTCCCATTTTCTTTTTGAGCCATGTGAAGACTTTTATAGTGTCTGGAGCCTTGTCACATCTATACTGGGAAGGTCCTTTGACTTTCACAATCATGATGGCTGCACAGAGGGTGGTAGAACAATCATTATCCTTTAAGTGGCTGATAGGGATCGTTGATGGGGCGACCTGGCGTCTTGCTTGTCACCTCATTCTACAGGCGGCGCAGTGCAGAGCGTAGCAGGTTGCTTGAAAGGACATGGGGATGTCCCATCAAGTGTGCTTTTGGTGGGGAGAAGAATGATTGCCCATGGAAACCAGTCAGGGATCTTGTCTGGAACGCGTCATGCATTCTTGGAGGAGCACGAGGTAGCCGACCATTGACTATTGGGGCTGGATTAGGTGTTCCTAGCTGATGGCACATGTTCGAACTGAGGCGAAGGGATGCCATGTGTCCAACAAAAGGGTGACTTGCGAGGTCAAGGCAATCTGCCACGTGTCGGCCCAGATGAGGTCCTTATAATGCCCCATTTTAACCCGACTGTTTTGTCTGGACAGAAAAGGCGAGTTAAAACGATTTTTCAAATTCTTTCAGCGACCGTGCGACACGTGGCGGCTAGAAAGGGCATTTATGAAGAGACACCATTCTTGAAATTGCTACCAGGCGGCGTGCCACCTCGAGTGAAGCGCGGTTGGGCGCCTTGTTTGAGAGTGTGACTCCGATTCCTTGTGGCTCAATTCGAGCGATTCGGGGACTTGCCATTCTGAGCCTGAGCCAAAGCCTATAGCCCTCAGAGTTATAAACAAACTAGAAGCAGAGGAAAACATGTCAGTTGATTTGAGGGCCGGTTTTAAGGAGAGACATCGCAAACGTCTCCATGAGGCTATCGATATAGTCCCTCCTCTAGCCAAAAGGCCTTGCCTGAAGGAGGCTCAGGAGGAGCCTAGGAGAAAGGTCCTTCCAATGCCAGTGCCCTCGTCGAATACCATGGGGCCTAGAAGCATGCCTGCTACTGAGAAAGAGGTCAGCCCGACTCCAAGTGGGGCATCTGGTGGTGCTGCTCTTGTTGATGAGGTTTTGGACCAAAAAGACACTCTTACATCCACTCTTCCTCCAAGTTGGGATGAAATGATGGAGACACTGAAGCACGTGTCGTGCTTCACCGATGCTGAGCTGCCTTCCACCAAGATGTTAGATTTCTTTCCTCTTACCAAGCGGATATCGGTGAATTTAGGTGGTGACCCTCCCATCTTCATCTCAACCCGGCTTCCTTTTGGCACGCTCGAGTCTACCATCTCCCGTATTCAGCAACTGTAGGACCGCACGGTGTAGGAGACTGTAGAAGTGGTAACTTATTCAATTTTGCCCCCTTTCCAGATAATGCACACCTCCCTAACTGGCACTAACCTTGTTTCTATTATTTCTTCTAGTTGGTGGTTGGCAGTCGCAACATGGTGCGTCAGCGCACACTACTTTCATATCTGAATTTTTCTTACTTGCTCTATTGTTGCCCAAATTTCTTAATCATTTTTCATTCTCTAGTTATTTTGCCCAAGAATTTGAATAGAACCTCCAAATGATCAATCAAATTTTCAACTATTGACAAGCAACCACACATGGGCACTCATAGTTCCGCTCTCCTTACAGTATATGATTCTAAACTTAAGGAATTTTGATTTCTTGTTCAATTTTACTGTCTACTTTGCATGTTATTGGTAAGATAATGGCAGCTCCACACAAGCGAAATGGCATGAGTAAGGTACATGTTGCTACAAGGATGAGATGGAGACCAAAAAAAAATCTGTCATGATTTGAATTGTTGCCCAAAAGAGGTTTTCTCATTGCTAGGGTATAACTCTCAAATTAAGCTTATTTGTAATGTATGGGAAAATTATATGCTAATAATGTCTGAAAGCTGATGGCTAGTGAGGTTTGTGTCTATATGAATGTGCTTTTGGTATTGAACCTTAATTTACAATCTAGAGATTAAATATGGAATCTTGTTTTTTCTATAAATGTTGGAGACATTACAATATTAGAACTGTTGATTTTCTATGATGCGTTGATGTCTCTTGATAAACTTAGAATGAATTGTGGACTTGGGAAGGGAGGATTTCATCAATAAGCATGTAAAAAACACCATAAGCACATGTCAGTATGAAAATGACTAAATTGGGGCATAAATACCAAAAAATGTAAACCTTGTACTTATAGTAAAATAATGGAAGTTCAAACTTTGGAAATCATGTATTTTTCCTTTTTAAACTGATCCATGCATGAAAACATGAAAAAGATTGTTGAGGTTGTGGCCATTAACAATATATCCCTAGAGGGATAACACCAATCATAAAGAGAAAAATTTGTAAAAAGTACACCGTTGGGCTAAACTAGAACTACAAGCTAGGACAAGAATTGGTCACAACCATGTACCTACAAAATCTACTTATAATTTCTAGGGAACTTCGGAGTGCATATGCATGTGTGTGTGTGTGTGTGTGTATACATGTTTGGATGTATATATATGTTTACAAGATAAAAACAAAACCTTGTACTAGATATAGGCAATGGTATTCACTAGATACAAAAATTTCCTTGTGTCACTTGTTGAGACAAGAGAAATACCTATTTGGGTGTGGTGATTAGATTTCAACATAGCCTTCTTGATGGTTTTTGAATTATGAGGCGGTGGTGTTTGTTGTACCCTTAAATTTTACTCCGTATCAAGTAATTACTAATTTATGGAGGCAAAAATTCCTTGTATCATGAAAGGAATAGTAGTTTCTTGTTCATACTATTTTGTTTGGAAGTTGGGTTCCTATATTGTTCAAAATGCTATTTTGGTTGCCTGATTGTTGCAACTCACATTTCGTTTGTTGTTTGTATTATGTGTGCAAGGTAATATGATACTATCACATATTGGACTTGCTAAGAAGCAAATAGATCATGCTACTCTCAATGGTAATAATAGTCTACCTAGTGTTTTGCATCAGAAACACAATTGATAATATCATGGCCTCGCCCCCTAGTCCCAATTGGTTTCTTTAGTTTTTGTCCATGAATGACACTTTATTCAAATAAGCATTGGTGTGTTGTTACTGGTATAATCTTTTTTCTTATTCATAGAAAAAGTAACTATTTAAATATATTGTTCTATGTCCTCATGGATTTCTGTTAACAAAACATCAAATCTCAAAGTTTCTTGGCCTTTCTTTTTTAGTGTCAAGTCATTTTCTCAATATGTTGATCTAAAAAATCTCTTTTGTGTTCCAGGTTTGTTTTGTCGATGCTAATTGGGACTCACCGTCTGTATGTATCCATTGTATGATTCTATTATTATTATTATTATTATTATTATTATTTGCTGAAAAAAAAAAAAAAGGTTTATAATAGATATCATGTTCAAGAGAAGCATTTTTGTTGACTTATGAGTTTTGTATTTCTCCAAATTTTGGAATATTACCATGAAGCTTTTGTGCCAATCTTGAAGGGGTTAGCCCTTTTCTTTTTTTGTTTACCCAATCTACACTTGCTATCAGCGTTGAAAAGGATCCAGAACAAATTGCCATTTAGTTATGAAGTGGTTGGGATAAGGTCAAGCTGTTATTGCAACATGAAATTGAATGTAATATCAAAATATCTAGATTCAAATTCTCAGAAGAAAAATGTTTCTGATCCACTCCATTTTTATAGTGTTTTGAAGGATTTAATGGGAAACCTCACAAAAATTTAATAATAATAACCTATAGCTGCGGCTAACTCCAAAATGCAATTATATGTCATTTAGTGGGGTAAAAAACAAGATGCAGGTGTAGGAACCATTTGCTGACCTTTACTGTGGCTGCTACTATTGCTTTGACTTTTGCTGGACTTTACATGTGGTTGACCTATAACTAGGGCCAACTCTAAAATGCAACTATATGCCATTTAGTGGGGTAAAAAACAAGATGCAACTGTAGGAACCATTTGCTGACCGTTACTATGGCTACTACTATTGCTTTGACTTTTGTTGCACTGTACATGTGGTTGACCTATAGCTAGGGCCAACTTTAAAATGCAACTATATGCCATTTAGTGGGGCTAAAAACAAGATGCAACTGTAGGAACCATTTGCTACACTTTACTATGGCTGCTACTATTGCTTTGACTTTTGTAGCACTTTACCTATGGTTGACCTATAGTTGGGGCCAACTCCAAAATGCAACTATGTGCCATTTAGTGGGGTTAAAAAACAAGATATAGTTGTAGGAGATTTTGCAGCCAAGGTAGTGTTTACTTTAAATAAAAAAAAAACCAAACTATTACATCTTTCAAACTATTTGTCAAACTAGTATTTTGAATCCACATCAGCAGACTTTTACTCTGAAGACGCATTTTTTCATCCGAAATCATTTAACAAAGAAACCCTAACTATTATTTATTCTTCTCTATGACTCCCACCATGCGACTCCCACCATCAGCTCCACTAGCAACGTCTTGCAGTGGCTAGGTAAGTTTTTGAAGCATTTTAACAGAGTGGTTCATGAGTTTTTTTCCCTCATTTTCCTTATCTTTCTTACTAACCAGACAGAGGAAAACAAAAAATTAAAAACAACCTTTGAAAAATTTAAAAATCTCAAGTTGTTTTTTGTGGTTTCTACTTGTGAACGGAAGAAAAAAAAACATAAAAAAATCATGGAGAAGAAAAAAAGAAAGATTGATAGAGAGATATAAGAGCACTAAAGGAAATTGGTTTCTGCACTTTAGGGGTTTGGGTAGATTTTGAATTTGGGCGATGGTGGGTTAGGGTTCGAAGTGGACTGATCCAATTGGATGATTTGATGGAGTAGTTCAGGTTCAGAGTGGATTGATCCAATTGGATGATTTGATAGAGCAATGAAAAAGGAAGAGAGGAGTGTGGAACGAGATGGAGAGATTGTGAGAAGAGAGACAAGTGAGAGATTTGGAGAAGAAGAAGAAATGTAGGTCAATGTGCAAAAATAACAAAAGTTTTACCCAAATGCAAAATCTTTGATTTTGCCCAGTTTTCTCATCAACCAAACACAGGGTCTCAAGAAAATTATGAGTTCTAATAATAGAGAGAGGACAAGAAGGGGGGTAGATACCGAAGGGCTTCCAGAAAGGATGGTCGTACGTGGAGAGCGCAAAAACCCTACCTGTGTTTAGCTCCTAATAAAGTAGATGTCTTTCTCAAGCAAAAACTCTGTTTGGGAATTGAGAATCCGAAAGAAGAAGGACAATTTTAGAATTTCACAAGTCGGGCTTCAGCTTCCACTTTGAGGGATATTTGATAATCATTTTTCAATTAAATTTTATTATTTTAAAATTTTGAAAATTGTATGCATTTTTTAATATAAAAATTATTTGTTTAATAATTTTTTATTTTCCTTTTTTAATAAAAAATTAAAAATTAATCACAATCCACTTGTTTATTTTCCTTTTGAGGAAACTCACCAAATTGCTATTAATGTTTTACGTGCTATAGGAGAGGACCATCGCGTACACTCGACACATGAGCCATCCACATCTTTAAGGCCATCCATGAGACCACCATCATTGATTACGCCTGTTAAGGTACCACCCATTAGAGGTCGGGGGAGAGGTGGTCGTCGAGTTAGTCACCGACATGTACCTTTGGCATCTACTTTGGTACAACCCTCACATCCACCAGTCACATCTACCTTTCCTCTATTTTAGCCATCTACATCATTAGAGTCACCACTCTCTCCCCCTGATGTATCCATACTAGCCCATTCATCTCAACCCAAGACTACCATACCATCTACCCTTACCTTGTTCAACCATCTATATCATTGGATGCACCCTCACTTATTACAGAGTCTATTGCACCCCCACCTATTACAGAGTCTATTGCACCTCCACCTATTACAGAGTCCATTGCACCTCTACCTTTTCTTCAGGGGACAGCTCATGCCACACGATTACATGTATGGGTACCTAGAGGACATTGAGCTCCACGTGTACGTCGAGTTCTACTTCCATCAGTTCCATCTAACTCGACAGCTTATGTAGATGACGTGTCACAATCTATAGAGATGGAGACTTTTCAGATAGCACAGATGGATACAACAAATATGGTCATCTACCATAGATGTTCACAATGAAAGAGAAAGATTCTATCATGTGGGACACATCGAGATCTTTTTTCATGTTTGTAGAACTATAATACTTTGGTTTATACTTTTAAGGTTATATAAAGTGTTAATTCAAATTAGTGATGTTATGTTATTCACATGTTTCCTTGATAATTTAAACAAATAAAACTCAAATGCATCCTAAAGTCTAAATGAAAGAAATTCTAACTAAACAAATTATTACAACCATTACCTATTTTTCTTTCATATAATTAAAAAATTATACATTTTAACCAAGACATTAGTTCAAATCATACTTAATAAGAAATAACCTAAAATCATAATCAATGGCATTAATTTTCATATGAAAATATAAAATTTTAAAATAATATAAACAATTTCTTTGGTTATTTTAAAATTTTAAAATAATATGAATAAATAATTTTCATTAGTTCATATGTGAAAATATTAATAAAACAAATAAATATTTTATTTACCATAAATATAAAATTTTTTATGGGAATGCATGTATACCAAATTATTTTCTCAAAATTTCAAGGAAAATATGAAAAAATAAAGATAATATATATATAATTTTAAAACAATCGTAACGAAAAAATTTGTGAAAAGCAAAGTTCTAAAATCTCATACTTTTTTTAGTTATGGTTACATGAGTTCTCTTTAAAAATATTTGTAAAAATTGTAAAACCACAGTCCGTGACTGTGATTTTAAAGAAAATGGTAAAACCACAGTCACAGACTGTGGTTTTAAAAAAAATTATAAAACCACCATCTCTGACTGTGGTTTTTATAATATTTTTAAAACCACAGTTACTAATTATGGTTTTATGGTTATTTTGATAAAAAATATTTTAAAAATAATATTAAAATCACAACACCATTAAAATAGACGCGGATTAAAAATAACTGTAAAACTATAGTTAGTAACTGTGGTTTTAAGGGAAATTGTAAAACCACAATTTGTAATTGTGGTTTTAAGGCTATTTATGTAACTTTTAAAACTACAGGTGAAATTGTAAAACCACAGTTTATAACTGTGGTTTTAATGATATTTTTGTAACTTTTAAAATCATAATCATCAATAATGGTTTTTTACACTCTAAAAAAAACTCATGTGAATGTTTACATGGATACAAAAGATTAGTTTGATAAATATTTTGAAATGGATACTATTTTTACCATTTTGTTTTTCAATAAATGGATTATTTTGGACTTAAACTCGTTGTAGGAACCATTCGCTGCACTTTACTGTGACTGCTACTATTGCTTTGACTTTTGTTGCACTTTACCTGTGGTTGTTTCTATTACTTTAACTTGTGCTTACGGTCACCTTCACAACTACAACTATAAGAAATAGTTGCACCACCTTCACAACTACAACTAATTTTGGAGGATTTTAATGTCTTAATCAATTAAACTATTCTAATTTTAGTAAAAAAGGTCCATTAAAAATTGGGTCCATTGAAACAAAAAGAAAAAAGAAAAGAAAAAAGGTCCAATTCATACCTTAGCCGCCCCTAACGGTTTGGGCTTTTGCGTGAATTTAGGCAAGGGGTTTCTCTTTCATGTCATC
>JAJJMF010024930.1:0-16882 GCA_022058775.1 Vitis hybrid cultivar
TGATTACTACTCAAAAAGTGCTATTTGATAGCTTTTAATTAATCCTTTTAAACACTTTTGAGTAGTAGTTAGTGTCTTTTAACCCAATTAGCATGTTAAGGCCCCTTTCAATCAATTCTAATCAAAATGTGTAAGTTTTGGTGTTTTTGTTAGTATTTTGATCACCAAAGCATTATGAGATTGAGGAGAGTTATATGGAATCCTTGGCAAGCAATGGGAAGCTAAGAGGAATGAAGAATCAAAGCTTTGAAGCACTTTTGCCATAAGCAAAGTGAGAACCAAAAGGGAAAGCAAAGAGAAATCAGCCATGAAGCATTCTTGATGACAGTCACTGCAGCCACTTTTGGAGCACTTCCTGATGTCCAATTTATGCATGCTATATGTCATTTGAAAGCTTAGGAAGTCAACAATCCAATGCTTCAAACCGTGTGCAATTTGGAGCTGAAATGAGGAAGTTACAGTCTTTGGAAGACAACTGCTCCAAGCTGAAGGAAGGCTTCAGAAAAAGTGCTGCGGAATCAGCACTTTTGTTGCGGAATGGTTTCGCAGCCTTTTTGTACAGTGCTATGGAGTTCCCCTGAAGCTTCACGCCGCGATGGAAGCCAAACACCACATGATGGAAGTCCACTTTGCTAAGGTGTTGAAGCAGCTGCCTGCTATGAAGAAATTTCGCAGCCCCTCTTGTACACCTGCGAAATCTCGCAGACCTCACTTGTCACCTGCGAAGTGGTCTTGAGTGCTTCCCGATATTTGTAACCGACACTTGGAGATATTTTTGATTAGATTTTTGTTGTCTAAATGCCCAAATTCTCCTTGTAAACCACCAGTGATAGAATTCCTTAGTTTTTAAGTTAGGAATTTGGCAAAAATATCTATGTAATAGCTGTAAGTGTAATTGTGGTATTAAGGGAGCCCGAGGAGCCTGTTCTGGGGTGTTAGAGTTTTGGGGTTCCAGGAGATCCTTTGTACAGTTTTGGGAAGGAAGTAAAATACAGAGCACTTGCTCTGTTTTTCCTATATATTCTTGTCTTCTCTTTCATTTTCTTTTTCTTTCTAGCCAATCAAACTTTGAGGATTTTTCCTCAGAGGATGAGAGGCTAGGCTCTTTGTCTCTTGGAGTGAAGAAAGCCGGGTAAGTTTCCACATGCATAAATTGGAAGTTTTGTTGTTTTAGTGTTTAATGAAGAGAAAGTGTGACCCGTTGATGGTTTTTATCTTTTTAGTTAACTTAAAACGCCTTTAAATCACCTGGGCCAACACTTGGTAAGGCAAGTGATCTCCATCCATGGAGATTCACTAGTTTACCCCTTGCGAGCCTTTGGGAGGTGACTTGAAGGTAGGATTTTCTAGAATAGCCAACACTTGGTAAGCTTTTAGACTCCAAGGAGACATCCATTAGTTATCTCTTGCGAGCTTTTGACGGGTAATCCAAGGTTAAAGATCACCTTGAATGGCAAGTGCTAGGTGAGAGGCACGAGCCATTGCAAGTTGCATCAGTGAGAGGGATTTAGTGCTTGAACCCATTAATGGGAAGCATCTGTACAACACCGGTTGGAGAAAGAACTATATGTTAATTCTCTAATGCGAGGAAAAGAAACAAGTGACCGGAACTCCCTTTTTGTATAAGGAATCTGAGCCTAGTGATCTGAAACTCCAAGAAACACTTTTCTTTGTAAGTAAAATCAGTTACTACTTTTGGTTAGCTTAAAACCAATCCTTTTTCATTCAAACGTCTTTTTGTTTTCTTTTAAAGCTAACCTTGAAATGAAAAGGCACCAATTTATCTTTGAAATAATATCATTTGTGAAGTGAAAACCCATCCCAGTGAACGATCCTAGAGCCACTATGCTATAGTAGCTTTGTCTTTGCTACCCTAGTATATGGTGTAATAGGTTATAAATTTTGTTGATTAATCCCTCAATCAAGGAGCACCAGCTGGACACGAATCAGCTGAGACACCAATTAGGCATGAATCATTTACTCCGTTCCACTCATCATTTACACTCTTTTCACTCTAGTGTTCCTTGCTCCTTACACTTGTAAACTCTACCGAAGAGGGGCATATTTGTATACCCCTGTTGGGGTGGGGGCCTGGGGGAGAGTTGATGTTTCTTTTTCATTTTCATTGCATTATTTTTGAAGTGTTAGGGGACCCCTCTCTAGGCATGGATCCCGGCTGCATTGGAGGTGTAGGAGCAGAGAAGGTGATGGCTAGCTATGAAGGTGGTTGGAGAGGCCATGCTTGCTGAGGGGTGAGTAGGAGGGCAGGTGGTAGCTTGCTAAGCAAGGAGGTATCCGGAAGAAGAAGAAAGGAAGAGAAAAAAGGCAGGAGGAGCTGAGACGGGGGGAAGGAGAAGAAAAAGAAGGTGGAGTTGCGGATCATCAGGTAAGGCAACCTTGGGCTTGAACTGCTTTCGCTTGAATGTTTTGTTTCATTCTTTGTTGATTCCTGAGCATTGTTTGTTGTTCGTTTGATTGAACTTGCTTATTTGCATATAATGCTCTGTTTTTCTTTTATCCTCGTGGATACTCCTGTTCTTCCCTCTGTAAGTGGTGGTATCCCTCTCTGGGTTTGGGTTTGACGTTCAATAGTTATTTTGAAGCTTTTCCGTTTGTCCCACCTGTTTTGATCTCGTTTAACATTCCAGAAATGTGGTTTTGTTTAAAGATTTCTTGGGTCCCATTTTTCCTACTCTGTTTTTAAGCACTTTCACCACTCCTGTTTATTTGTTCACATATAACTGGTTGTGGAGTATCATGGTTTATGTCTCATCACTTGAGGAGCTCAGGGTGTGGACTATGGTTACGAAGTCTTCACTTCGAACAGTGTATTGAGGAATACCTTGAGTAGTTGACTGATCTCTGGGAAAGACAGATTGATCAAGTGTTTTGTGCTGGCTAAGTCGGACACTTGGAATGAGGAGCATTTGATGAACCCTAGATGATTCAAGGTTTGACAAGATGCGTTCAAGGTACCGATGTAATTGATTGTCGTTGCTAGGTATTTGGAAATCGACTCCTACCAAGAATGGTTTGCGGAGCGCCATTATGCTGGTAAGAATAGGTTTGGATGGATGTTTTTGGATCTGCCATGTATTGAATGATATGTGGGTACACAGATCTGGTACAGCAAGCGTTCAACAATATGAAAAGAAAGAGTTAAACCGCATGAAACTCAATGATATCAGCCTGCGTAAAGCATAAGAGCGCAGGAGATGCATTCAAGATGTCTACCCTTATGTTGAATGTTGGGGTTAGGCTTGATGGAGTAACGTTTCAGGCACTCTCGATTGCATGCATATGTCAGAGATGAGAGGAAAATAACCTTGCTAAATGGGCACGGGTTGTGCTTTTATACTCTGATCGCTGGGTTCATTACGACCTCTAAGGGGACTGGGTTCATTGTCAGTCACCTATTGAGGGGAGTGAGGGATCCGACCAAGAGAATAACATGTTCCATGCCTTTGGAATCTAACTACATGCAATTTTGAACCAATTAGAAGCACTCCCCTTAGTTTCGTAGCCAGTTCTATAGCACTAGAAGAAGTCATTGATGGCCATTGATGAAGCTTCATGTGAGGTCTTGAGGTATCTAGTTACTTATGTAAAGGACCTATGTAGCTATCATGATGCCAAAGGGCTAGTGACGAGTGTATTTCAAGGATGTACAATTGGGTTCAGCCTAGCGTACGAAGGATGAAGTATTGACTACTGTGTCTTCGTTGGTGCCTCTGCCGCTACCTTCTAGCAAACTATGAAGAAGATTTTCGCCACTCTTGCTCATCATGAAATGGAGCATTGAATTCAGGGAATCTGGGATATGGTATTTTGCGTGGATATTTTGAAAGTTTTTGTTAAAGCTGTAGCTTACGGCGATTGGGCGATTCATGGTTGAAGGCTCTATGGGATGAAGTTCATGTTCTGAGTAGCAGCAACTCACAGCCACATCTCTGTCGGGTCCCACTACCGCCTTCCCATCCCTATGTTCGTATGATGCGCATGGCCACCTCCCATTCTTCCAACCTCCCTAACATGCCTGCAGCCTTCATGGAAGCTTATCACTCCATCCGCCTTCATGCCCATCGAAATGCTTCACACCCATACCCACTATCCATTATTCCTCTCCTACACCCGTCACAAACATTCCTCTCCTATATCCATAGCCCATTTCCTTCACCTTGCATAATCTCCAAAACTCATCCATAGGCTTTACTGAGGTTCCAAATCCACTCACCCACGTGCATGAGACCCATGCAAACCTGGTCATCATCTCAAACCCATTTCACTCAACCCCATGCATGGCTGCACTTATTCATATCCATCACCCTCCATTCGTTTCCTACACCCTGCATGGCAATCCATAATTCATCCAAAGCATTCCTCAAAGTTCCAAATTCACCCATCCATGTACATGAGACCCATGCAAACCCGGCCATCATACCCATACCCATTTCCTATCAACCTCCATGCACCTTGGTTCCCATGCACGTCATCACCCTTCTTAGTCTCATACCCATCTTTCTTGCTTCCATACACACCACCATTTCTTCTTGAATGTCACCAAACCCATTTTTCTCTCACTACCCGATTCACTAAAGCCACCCATATCTTTTAAATCCCATCATACCCATGTTCATGCTCACCACCTTCACCCATCTATATCTCTCATACTCATCCAATCAAATAACCACACCCATTTCTTGTTCCATAGACTCACCAAGCCCATTTTCCTTCACTTTCACTCACCACATATTCCTCATCCGTCCACCTCTCATCTAAACCCATTTTCTTATCACCTTTCCCATACCCATCTCGCCGCCATCTTATAATGCCCATACATAAACCCTTTTAACCCCCCACATACCCCTCACCACCTTTTCTCTCTCTACACCACACCACTCACCCACTCTCTTTCAGGTGCCCCTCAAGTTCATTATTCTCACCCATGCATGGCCATGCACGGCCATGCGTGACCACCTTCATACTCGTACCACGTACTCTCATGCACATGCCTATCTAGACCCACCATTACAACCCCTTCTTTCCCCGTATCCTCATACCCATCAATATCCTTCTCCTATCATCCATGTTACCAATGATATCCACCCCCTCATACGCATCGACTCTCATGCATGGAGTCTCGGCATTGTGGTTTGGATTGAGATGAACGATTCAGGCCATTCCATAGCAAAGATGATGATTTCTATCAGATATATTTAGGCTCAAAAGATACCTAGTTGAGGATGATTCATGAGGTGTTTGGCTACATGCAGATTCGGTCTGTTTTGTTTCATGGCATCCGTGCATTGGAGACTCATTTTGTAAGGATATTTAAGCTGCTATAAGAGTTCGCATCAGTCTTGTTGTCATCCAAGCTAAGGAAATTCTCAGTGTTTGCATTCAGTTCCCGGGTTGGAGTAGTATCTGTGTTCTAAAATAAGCAAGGATTGGGATTAGCCTTCCATGTGTTAACTGGTCGCTTCCATGAGAATAACGAAGGTTGAACCGTCTCATCCTAATGCTGAAGTTAGGTTGCTTGAAGTTTTCCATCACAAGATCCATAAGAAGAAGCCGCTGGTTCCGAGGAAAGAATTTGCTAAGTGGAGATTTGCTTCCCTTTCCCTAGATTGTCCGGAGTTCCTTCATGATTCCGAGCTGGTTCTCACTCCTTGTGTGCATGAAACCCAAGCACGTTCACCTTGCTCACCACCCTCCATCTAACCATTTCACCCTCATCCTTTCCTTCTATATCCTCTATGCCATCTCCTCACGCTAGTTTGCCACAACCGGACTCTCTCTTTAACAACCTTGTTCTTCAGGTCCTACACCACAGCCTTCATCAATGGGTCTTCACCTCGATGCTTGGGAGTTCCTGTAGCAACAGTCACCAATCGGGACGGTGTACCAGTTACTTAAGGCTGGAAGCTAGAGATCCTCAATGTTATAGATTGCACCGGCAGTGGAGATATTGATATTTCAACTATGACGAAGGTTGATTCAGACAGTTGACCACATGGAGCATCACGTCAGCTATTACGGGTGCGTCAAGGTAGTAACTTGTAAACCTCGGTTTGGCAGTGATGGGGGGTTCATAGCAATTGATCCTTACGTGGAGCAGCTTATATATTAGGAGGATAAGGCAAGCCATTTGAAATGAAGTCCTCAGTATTTTCACTAGTGTTTTCGGCTATCAACTCTTGCATGAGACTGCCCAACATGTTGACTATTTTTAAACCCAAGACCCAGCGTCCCATGACGTCGTGGAGTATAGCAAGCCAGGTCTATTGGTGGGATTGGGATGGATAGAGTGTTGACAAGAGTGAGATGCAGCGGAATAATAATTAATGGCTCTAGGGGCGCATGTGATTTAGTCGCTATTAATGTTGACAACGGCGTAGCTGTATTCTACCCTAAAGCTTTTTAGATTTTGCTTACTGATTCGTTCCCAATTGGTGTCTCAGTTGATTCATGTCCAACTGGTGCTCTTTGATTGAGAGAGTAATCAACAAAATTTATAACCTATATCACCATGCATTAGGATAGCTTTAGCTAATATAGCATAGTGGCTCTAGGATCGTTCTCTGGGAAGGGTTTTCAACTCACAACTGATACCAATTCAAAGTAAATTGGTGTTTTTTCATTTCAAGGTTAGCTTAAGAAATAAAACACAAACTTTGGTTAAATGCGGTTTTGTCTCAAGCTAACTAAAAAGAAAGTAATGGAAATTACTTATGAAGAAAAACATTCCTTAAAGGCTTGGGTTCACAGGGGAGGTTCCTTATGCAAAAACAGAGCTCCGGTCATTTGGTTCATTTCCTCGCATTAGAGAATTAACATATAGTCAATTCTCTAACCGGTGTTGTACAGATGTATCCTTTAAATGGATTTCAGCTCTAATTCCCTCTCACTGATGCAACTTGCAATGACTCGTGCCTCTCACCTAGCATTTGCCATTCAAGGTGATCTTTAACTTTGGACTTCCCTTCTCAAGCTCGCAAGAGATAACTAATGGATGTCTCCTTGAAGTCCAAAAGCTTACCAAGTGTTGGCAATTCTAGAAAATCCTACCTTCAAGTCACTTCCCAAAAGCTCGCAAGAGGTAAATTAGTGCATCTCCATGGACGGAGATCACTTGTCTTACCAAGTGTTGGCTCAAGTGAATTGAAGGTGTTTTAAGTTAACTAAAAACATAGAAATCATTAAAGGATCACACTTTCTCTTCTTTAATGGCTGAAACCATAAAGCTACTAATTCTTGCACTTGGAACCTTTCCCGGCAACCCTAGCTCCAAGGAACTAAAATTCTAGCCACTCATTCTCTGAGGAAACTTCCTCAGAGCTTGTTTGGCTAGTAAGAAAAATTAACGAGAAAACACAAATATGAAGGAAAAACAGAGCAAGTGTTCTGTAATATATATTTTTTTCCTCTCACCGATTACATATGTGATATCTCCCTTTCTTAAAGAAGATTAGAAAACTATATATATGGGGTTATTCACCCTTTGTTCTTACTTAAAGACTAAGGAATCCTATGATAGGGGGATTACAAGGAGAGTTTGGGGATTTAGGCATCAAATATCTAAAGCAAAATATCTCAAAATGTCGATCGCAAATATCGGGAAGCTTCAGGAGAACACCGCGGCACTGTGCAAAATGGAGACTTGGTCGTCAATATTATCAGAGTTTGCTTTTTGATTGTGGGCGGAAATGGATCCGGCGAATCGCGAGTGTCTGACAAGCCAAGTTGTCCGGGTAATCTGAATTGTCGGCCGCGGATGCTCTCCGGGTAAGTGCTATCCGAGGATCCGGACATGTCTGACCGGGGAAGTTGAAACGTCCTCCTCTCCCATCCGGCGTCAGGAGCCGGATGTGAAATATCCGGAGAAAGTGGAATGTCAGCTGGACAGAATTCCTCCCCCGGTTGGAATGAGCTATGTCGCGCGTCGCAAGGGGGACCGTCTACGTGTGCAAGGTGTAGGGACCCCTCCCCCTGATGACACGGAGCGCGCATCTCTATCCGGAGCAACTCCATCCGGATTCCCCAAGAGAACATGTGGCGCGCATCGCTATCCGGAGCAACTCCATCAGGATTTCCCAAGAGGACATGTGGCGTGCTCCCCTATCCGGACTCCCTCAGGGAGAAGCACACGGCACTCGTGAACATCATACGCCGGACGATAGCATATCCTATCCGGATATGTTGTCTGGATCATTGACTAAAGTGAGCAAGCCTTACTACAGCCCACATTCCGCCGCCCTCCGATGGTGTGTCCAGACTCCCTGTTCGGACATCTTTTGCCATGGATTCCAAAGAACTCTCCTCAATCTCAGATTGCTTTGGTGATCAAAAAGCTATCAAAACACCAAAACTTAACACATTTTGATTAGAATTGATTGCAAGGGTCCTTAATATGTTAATTGAGTTAAAAGGTGATAACTACTTGATGCGACTCATGGTAGCTTAGCTTTAAAGGCGTATCAACAAAATTTATACCTTAAATACTATTACTAAAGTAGCCAAGCTACTATAGCATAGTGGTTCTAGGATCGTTCACTGGGAAGGGTTTTCGCAAACACAAGTGATATTCAAATTAGGAAAATAGGTGATTTTCTTATGGATGTTAGCTTTAAAAGAAGATGTAAATGTTTTAGAAAGATTTAAACTAATTTAAGCTAACATTAAAGACTAAAATGAAAGGGTGTAAAAACAAGTTTCTCAAAGATAGGATAGCTATGCTCTGGCTCTTATGCAAATTGGAAATCTCAGGATAGGCTCCTCGCGTTGGGGTTGCAACTATGGTGATGCTTGCTTCCCGAACCGGTATGGATTTAGCAAATCAAGTTTTAATCCTTTAAAATGGCAAAACAGATGGTAGTGAATTTCATCAATGGTTATTCACCTTAGACTTCCTTTGAATGGCTCGTAAGAGATAACTAATGGTCTAAAGCCAAAAGCTTACCAAATATTGGCAACTCAAAGTCATTCCAGGTGATAAACTCACCTTTCAATGGCCATTGAAATTGGTTCTAACGGATTAATGTAAAACTTGGAATTGAAAACCTCACCTTCTAATAGCTCGTAGGAGATAACTAATGGATAGAAATCCAAAATCTTATCAAGTATTGGCCGTTGGAAGTTGTCCAAAGGAAATAAAAACCAAACTTTGCATTAATGAACCATTAATGAAAAACGACTACCTTACCTTCCGGGTGCGAGAAATTTCCATGGGATTGCATCCAAGCCATCACATAA
Organism: Vitis hybrid cultivar; assembly: GCA_022058775.1. NCBI lineage: Eukaryota > Viridiplantae > Streptophyta > Magnoliopsida > Vitales > Vitaceae > Vitis > Vitis hybrid cultivar. The sequence goes on from JAJJMF010024930.1 coordinate 9,253, forward strand.
CATCCATACTTTGAGAAACTTAAAAGGTTTTAGCCTCTCATCCTTGGGGATTTCATCCACCAAGGATGTTTGGCTACTAAGAAAATAGAAATGGGGAAGGAAAAACAGAGCAAGGCTCTGTGCATCAATTCTATATAATTATATCATTCTATTACATATGGATGCAAGGGAATATATATAGAGAAGTTTTTCCAACCTTCCTAGCTAAGAAATCTTATGATTGGTGGATTACAAGGAGAAGAATGAAAATTTATACAAAAATATCTAAAAGAAAAGATCTAAAGTGGAGTCGGCAGAAACAGGGGAAAATTCGCACCACGCATGGGCTGTGCGAATGGTGTGCGAATGGTGTGCGAGTTTCGCACACCATTCGCACAGCTGAGGGGGTGTGCGAGTTTCGCACACCATTCGCACGGCTGAGAGGGGTGTGCGAGTTTCGCACAAGCCTAGAGCAGTTGTCTTCCGAAGGCCATATCTTCCTCGTTTCAGCTCCAAATCGTACATGGTTTGAAGCGTTGGATTCTTAACTTCCTGAGCTTTGAAATGGTATATAGCATGTAGAAAATGGACTTCGGGAAGTACTCCAAAAGTGCCAAAGAAGACTGCAGCTGCTGTCCTCTGTTTTCCTCTTTGCTTCTCTTTGCTTCTCTCCTTTGCTTGGCTTGTCTAAGTAGCTCCTCCATCATTTGGCATGCTTGAATTGATTCATAAGCTGATATAAACATGTAAACTTGCCACAAAATGGTTAAAACCAATTACTAAGGACCTTAATGAATTAATTGGGTTAAATGAATATGATTACAACACAAAGGTGCTTAAAACCATTATAATTAGGTCTACAAAATAGCACTTTTTGGTAGTAATCACTACTACTCAAAAGTGTACAAGAGTTAATTACAAGCTATCAAATAGCACTTTTTGAGTAGTAATCAATTACACTTTCAGGTCACAAGGTCCTCTCAACTTTCTGCAGTGCATTAATTGGTCCATGAGCTAGTGTTCTTGTAGCTTGGTTTTATGGCTTGAATCCTCGGGTGTAGCAACATAATGCTTTATCCATGATGAAGGCAAAAGACATTGCATGGATAGAAATGGGTGGTAGCGTCGCGACTAGTGTGTGTGATGTAATTCATTCTCTTCCACGTTGCCTTCTGCAGTCACATTTAGCATTTCTTCATTGCCAACTTTTTAAAAAAAAGATCAGTGCCCACTATGAAACTACTTTGGCTTCCGCCTTGGGTAGTCATCATTGTGTGGTGGAGTTATGGAGAGGGGTTTTGAGCCTGATGCAGTCACGGTCATTGCTTTGGTGAAAGGTGTATGGATAGAGAGTGAGATTCCGGATACAACTCTATTATTCAACGAAGCGACTGAGAATGAGGCTTTTGGAGGATGCAAAGACCTATGGGATTCTTATCAATGATTTTTTGTAAAGCTTGAAAGACGGGCCTTGCTATTTAGTTGCATGAGAAAGTGAATGGGAGAATTGCACAAGGAATGAAGGTATTGATAGATGGCTTGATGATTATGGTGGGTTTAGTGGCAGTGGCGGTGAACTTGAAGCCACGTGTTATCACCAGCTTCCTATTCCCGCGATTTTCAATATTAATCTCCCTTAAAATCATTTTATATATAATTCCTCCAATTGTTTTCTTTCAAATAATGTCAAATTTCCAAATTCTTCATCCTCGTTCTGTTTTCCTTAATTGACTTCTCACATTCATAGTTCTCAAATAATTTTGTTAAATTCTTATTTTTTTAAATAATTTTCCACTTTTTCAAATCCTTCAAACAATTTTTTTCTTTTTTCAAATTCTCATCCTTAGATTTATTTTTAAGCCCTAAAACTCCCATTTTCCATATATCTTCCCGATCCTAGTTTTCTTTTTAATTTTCCAAACTCCATTTTTGCTAAATAATTTATTTATTTATTCATTTATTTTTTAAATTTCCATCTTTAGGATTCTTTTTTTAGGGTCACCTAAGAATCCCATTTTTAATGAAACTTTGTTGCCATCTTTCCTTCTAGCAAACAATTTCTACGTTTCCTCTGTTTTAAATAAGTTTTAAAGTAAGCAAAAATTAAATTCTGTAATTCCAATTGATGGAATTTACGAAATTAATTCATGCTAAAATAAACGGGCTTTGGTGGGGGCCCAACATGGGTGACTTTATGATTGATTGATTGATTGTTTGATTTGATTATCATACATGATTGATTTATCCTACTCTCTGACATGCATGAGATTATTCCTAAATTGTGCACTAACCCTCTCTATTGATAGCGCATGGTGGCTCGTTGCCCAGGTATGTACCCATTTTCCCTCTAATCGTTGTCTATGCATGTCCCGATTCTTATATGTGCATGATCATTCAGGATATTCATTGATTTACTCATCAATTGCCACGTCAGCTTCATTTTATTAGTAGAGACCTGACTTTAAGGACTTAGAGGGGTGCTACAGCCTTTACCATACCTTCCCGATAAGTAACCTGACCCCCGAACCGGATCCGGTTTTTCGTAGGTCACTTTTTCCAAAATAAGGAGTCACACTTAGGGTTTTCTTTCTTATTTTGTTTACCCTTTTAAAATAAAACAAAAATAAGTGGCGACTCCAAGTCATTTTTGAATAAATAAAATCATTTTTCAAAATAAAAATCGAGCTCGCTATCGAGTGGGAAACGCATAAGCCGAAATGCGGGGTCCACAGAATCATTTTTAGGTATGTATCAAACCACCAATAGTGAATCCTACCAAATCAATTTCATACAAACTTCTATTTTCCAACATAGACCCAAACATTGATATTTTAGTTGACTTGGTTCGAAAGAGCAATGTCATCCAAAGTTATGTGGAACTTTTTGGACTTGTAATTCCAAAGGTGAGTTCCTTCGCAACTACCACCACTACTCTTATTTCGGTATATCATTAATTGTAAAAATGCCACAACACCAATAAGTTGATGAATGCCATGGCAATGCTAGGGATAAAAAATGGAAATATATGCAGTACTATCATTTGAATATCATTAATTATTATATGATGGATATAATAGAGAAGAAATAACGTCAAAGAGAATAAAACATTCTTAAGAAGAAATAATTGTTGAAAGAATAACAAATAGCTAGTTTTAATAGAATAAGTATAAGTTGTTAATTTGTTCTAAAAACAAAAGAAAAAAATGAAAAGAAAATAAAAATAAATAATTTTAAAAGCTATAAGAAAAACAAATAAAGAAGCATGTGATATGCTTTTTATTCATTTCCTATCCACCACCCAATATAAAAAATCTTCAAGTTTAATCTCTTTGAGTAGGTGTTTTTATTTTTATTTTTTAACTTCTCTAAATTTTTTCTTTAGGCAAATATATTCTAAATTAAGTGACACTTGATACCTAGTTAAGATTTACTAATTTTTAAAAATAATTTAAAACTTAAAAGCTAATTCAATTGATGCTAGAAAATCATGGAAATCAATATTGATTCAATTAACATTAGAAGCCACTAGTAAAACTCATTTGAAATGACTTTGCTAGTTACTTCTTGACATATAAATAAATATTTAAAGATTATATTATCCTTTTTAATCAAACATATTTTTTGTTTCTTTCCAACATTTGCCTAAGCTTGTTCAAATCTAGACACTTAGAAAGTGTTCAAATACAAGGAAGGTACAACTAAGTTTTTCTTTTTAAATGCTACTTCCATATACAAACGATCTTTTCATTTTCTCACCATGATTCTATTGAAACTCGATTTTATTTATATAAAAGGATGCCTAAATCATTATTATTTATGTTGCTCATCATTTTTGTTAATGCATTATGCATTATAATTTATTTATTGGCAATTCTGTTCGATTCCTTATAGTATAGGATCTTTCTAGACTGTAACTTTGTAAAACCCTATACCCCAAGGTTAAGGGCAATCATGTCAATTATGAAAAATCTAACATAAATGTGAAATATACCAAAATGACTAAATAGTAAAAAAGAACAAAAGTCATAGATTCACCTTTAAGAGTGAGTCCATAGAACTAAAACTATTGTTTCAAGATAGAAGTTTCATGGTTCACATAATTATGAAAAACTAATTCAATTCAAATTAACTTGATAATTAAAAACATAATACATGATCCAAATCAACATGTCTAAACAAAGGCTTTAAGGCCAAATATAAACTAAACTAATAAGAATCCTTTCTATCCCCGACGTCACTCATTTCCTTCTACATTTGGGTACCTGAAAAGGTTTTCAAAAGCAAAGGTAGTGAGCTTTAACTTAGTAAGGAATATACTAACAATTTCTTTTATATATATATAAAAAAAAAAGAACATAACACATAATATAATTTTCAAACATACATATCGTAAACAAATTTTCATTTCCCAAACTAGAGAGATCTTAAAAACACATATGACCCTTCAATTCAAAAGGGACTAGTCAATCATATGGTACCATCAGATCAATGACTACTCCACTGACTAGGTTTTCCAATTCTCATACAATTAGGCAATGACGGTTACTGACTAGCCCACTAACTAGGTTTTCCAATCCTCATACAATTAGGTAATGAGGGTCAACAACACAACCCTTGTTGACTAAGGCCAAATATCATAATATATAAGGAAAGTGATATTTTCCACAATATAAAATATTCTTCATATGACAAAATATTTTCCTACCTTGTTAGAAAAATAACATTTGAGAAAATATTTAAGAGTCATAATTTATTATCTAATAAAAGTTGAACTGGGCAAGAAAGTTGATTAAACTTAGGATTCACCTAAACAAGTAAAATAAATCCTATGAATATAAACCTATTTTAACTTAACGAAAAGTTTATATCTCATGCTACTAATTTATTCATATGATAATTAATTTTAAATTTAAAATTTTTTTTTTCTATTTCATATAGTATCCTGAGTACTAAATCAACATATATTTTTATTTTTATTTTTTTACAATTATCTTAATTATTTTTTTTCTACTGTACACTACATACTTTATCTTTCCTATTTTCTCTATTATTCAAATTATATTCACATTGAATATCTATTCTACTGCATTCTTTTACTGAACAACTAAAATGAATATTATTTTATTTATTTATTTATTTTTCTTCATAACTTGACTTATTAAATCTATAGAAATTTTCTTCAAACTAAATACTTATCTTTATTTCCAATTTGCATTACATAAATTTCTTACAAATAATAATAAAAATTCTCACACTCATGGAGACTTTGTTTTTGTCTAGGGTTAAATCAAAGATCGTATTCATCGTACTACCATTAATTAACCTTTTTTTTCTTACTTCCTAACCCTTTATTTATTACATGAACGATATGAATTTCTTTTTTCTTTTTAACATCTAATCTAGAAAATCTCTTATCATTAACATATATTTTTTAAAAATCCAAACAAAACAAGAATAAATTCCTTGAAAGACTTACCTTAGATTTTACTGTATAGAAAATAAAAATAAGCAATGGTGAGATAACTCTCAACTTTATCTCCTTATTCTCTCTCCTTTATCTCTTCATCTATCTTTGTAGGGTTTTCCTCTCTTCTCCAAATTCTTCAGATTTGTTAAATATTCTTTTATATATATATATATATATATATTAAATTAAAACTCTTTTAACATTGTTCAAAAGAGTTTGTAACTTCTGTCCTTTTTTTTTTGTTTTGTTTTTTAAGTAATCTTTATCCTTATTATTATTATTATTATTATTACTATTTCGTGATGATTAAATTAGGTATATTATAGACTTACTCTCCAATGAAGACTTGAGGTTGCAGCTTGATCAACTGAGATGTCACAAGTAAGCTTGGAAAGGTTTAGGTTAAGGCAAATTATGATTAACAAGATATGGGCTGGATCAATTGTTTCAAATTGTGCAAAAATTCTTTTAAACTTGTTTTTGAAACTATAGAAGCACTCAAACACTAGCCAAAGCACTCGAGCACTAGCCAAAGCATTGGCCAAAGCGCTCTAGTGTTGGAGCCAATGCTCAAATGCTTATTTTAGCACTCAAGCGCTCAAAGCACTAAAGTAGCTTAAGTTTGCTCAAGCTCTCCAAGAAGTTTTTGCTAGATCCTAGCAGTTTGCATTTTGGAAACTTACGATTTTATTTTTGGGACTTATTTCGATCCTCTAAGTCATTGAGCTTATATATACCTTGCTTAATTTTGTTTTAAGTTTGATGCGGATACTAAGAAAACCCCACTTTTCCTTCATATTCCCAAATCTCTCAAAGAAAATTTGCAACTTCTTTCAAGTTATCAAAGGAGATTTGCATCCTCTTAGGAGCTGAGGTGAGATCCACTAGAGCACACAAAGTGTTGCGTTACGAACATGGATTATAGTATAGCTTCTAAAAAGTAAGCCTAAAGGTAGCATCTTCCATATAATTTTGTTACTATTTTATTGTATATTGAATTATTGATATGAGGTCACTGATTTTCTGGTTTTTTATCTTCACATTTTATGTGGGGGTTTTCCACGTAAAAGGATCTTGTCTTGTGTGAGGGATGATTTTTAATTTTTCCCATAATATCTAAAATATTAATTGGAATCTACTTAGGTTTATAATTCTATAAAGACTAATCAAATGCATAAAATATAAACATATAATCAAGACAAAATAACAGCTTCCTCCTATGTATGCTGCTATTAATACAATAAATGAAACAAAGTGTTGTGATACCTATATTTAGGGACTTGGATGACATTCGATTTGAGTTGAAAGTTTGATCATTGTAACTGTTGATGTTTCTCTTCTTTAATCCTTTGTATTTCCTTGTATCATTACATATATTAAGCATCATTCATACTAAACCATATAGTATCATGTAATATTATGAATATTTTTTTCTATATTACCACATTTGGTTAATTTATGCTAAAATATTATATACCTAACCATATACAAAACCAAGTTTTCTCATATGTTAATGTAGTTGGATTGAGTATGTATAATTCTTATGATATAGATTAATTTTAAAAGAAATTTAATAAGCATAAAACTTTTTCTTGTTTTCCAAGAAGAGAAAAAAAAAAAAAAAAACAAATTTGAATGAGATTTTGTACTGGTGAAAAGGTTAAAAAGGACTCCACCTAATATTTTTATTTTAGTGGAGTCATGAAGATTCACTATCTATTTTCTTCGCTACTCTAATGTCTACTATTGCTTAATCATGTGAATATATCAATAAAGATAAAAACTTTTTTCAACAAATTAAAAACAAGTATTCTCAGATTATTTTCAAATAGCCAAAAAGACTTGTGAAAATCATTAAGTTAAGAAAATTTTCTAATTAAGGTTTAGTTCTAAACAAAGACCCAACATAAAATGTAATATTTGCTCATGTAGGCCTCGAAACGATTATTTAGAATCAAATCCATCCTCTTAGCAAACATTGAAGCAAATACACGACTAAAATTATACAACTATCATATCTTTAAAACCAGTAGAGATTTCACTTCTTTTCCAGAAAATAGAATCCAACGTTAATTGGTTTAGGAAAAGGGGTGTATGAGATACTTTGCCCATAAATTCTGGTTCCTATCACAAATCTTTTTCGTCATATTGTAATGATATTCAATTAACAATATATGATATAAC
>JAJJMF010024931.1:0-10738 GCA_022058775.1 Vitis hybrid cultivar
AAAAAGCACCAAAACTTAACACAATTGTTAGAAACGATTGCAAGGGCTCCTAACATGCTAATTGGGTTAAAAGGTAATAATTACTACTCAATGGTGTTTAAAAGAGCTAATTACAAGCTACAAAATAGCATGTTTTGAGTAGTAATCACTCCCCCCAACCGACATATTGCTAGTCCCTTAGCAATTAAGGAGAGAAAAACTAAGCAAACGTAATAATATACATAAAAGAAGTCATGCAATTCATTCCAAAAAATAATTGAGTGGCATGACTGATATCCAAACACATCTCTCCTGGTGAACTAAAGATATGAAGATTCAAAATGCAATAGGAGTTGTCAAAGCTTAAACTTAAACAAAAAGTACAAAGAGTGGAGATTATGCAATTAAGTATCAAAAGAATCTCTACTCTCAAGGTTTCAAATCAAACTCTTCCATAATAAGCTAAGTGTTAATGAAATTAGCTTCCGGATATAGTATATACAACTATCCTCACCCTCCAACCTAAGCTTTTCTCGAATATTGGCAAAATTAATCAACTCTTAATAGGTTAAGAACGCACCTTCTTATTCACAATTCTTTTTTTACTCACTAAACTTAACCAATTCACCTATGTAGCAAGCAGAGGATCGATGACTCCCAACCAATCAAGGTTTAGGGCATCGGGTTTTAAAGGCTTTCGCCACCCCTTCGGATCATACTTAGGTTTCAAGGAAAGAATAGAGGCTTATTCTCTTTTTATTTATTTTTTTTTTTTTAAAAAAAAAAAAAACAAAAGACTCATTGGTCTTTATGAGGTGTCCCAACACTATTAAAGAGAGGTTAAGTAATCAACCAAGTCAAAATTTTCCTAAGCTTAGAAAGTGAGAAAGTTTTACATCTTATATCCGGGATCTAATGTGCACAGTGTGTGTAAAGCTCGAAATGGAAGAAGAAAGTTCAAAATCAAAGAGGCTTCAATAGATTATCAACTTTGAAAGCATAAAACAAACTCTAAGACTTAAATAATTAAGTTAAAACTCGACTTATCCTATTTTATTTTTGAGAAATTATCTTTAACAACCAAAGAGAATGATTCAAAAAACTTTTAGCAATTTTAAATTTTAAGGAAAAATCAACTAAAATACCAAAATGACTTAATATTAACGACAAAATTTCCTTTCTCAACTCTCCCCCCAACCAAGTTGAACATTGTCCTCAATGTTTCAAAAGCGATTAAAAATAAAGGGAGGAAGTGGTACCTCCTGAGTGAGACAAAGTCTGAGTGTAAAGGAGGTATGGAATACCTTAAACCACATGTTCCAAAGACAAAAGAGTAATGAGAAAAGGGAATATAATCAAAAAGGATATATATATGTATATATTACATGGAAAAGAAATATACAATGTATGATTTCAAGTACTATTTCCAATCCCAGTTTATAACACATGCAAAAGATGGGATTTACAAGTCTAATATATAAAGTAAAACATAAAAAGATCAGATATGAGTGGGGTCATGTGATGGCTCTGCTCTGATCTCCTCCTCTGGTATAGGCTGCTCAGTTGGCAAGCTCTCCTCATCTGGCACTAGAGGCTCGGATGGTGCAGACCTATCATGCCTAAGAGGAGTCTGCATACTCAGATGCTGCTGAATCTGATGAAGGATCGTGGTATGTTGGGTCTGAGTAGCAATGATCTGATCCTGGTGTGCACGAATAGTGGCCATCTGGTGGATAATAGAATCCTGAGCAGTGCTCAGTGTCTGCAATGAACGCACTAAGCCTCTGAATTCCGCAAGAGAAACGGTGACAGTGGGCTCAGATGAAGGAGGAGGTGCTGGGGTAGCTGGTACGACTGGTGGAGCACCCTGAGTGATAGGGGAGGTAGAATGTATAGCCTCGGGCATGTGCACTGAGGTGGGTGCTGCAGGGGTCGGAGGTGTGGTCTCTGTGAGAATATCATCCTGCTGGGCCTGAGGTAGCTGGTCATCTCGGGGTAGCTCTGGAGGTGCAGGCACAGCTGGTGCTCCCTCGGGTGCAAAGTAGGCTACCAAGTGATGCCATTTGTCGAGAGAGAAATCCTCTCTGCAATGGCGGCGCCTCTCAAGACGGGGCTGTTCAGGATAGCCCAGATGCTCTAAAATCTGGCAGAGGAGCCTCGGAAATAGTAATGGAATGCCATCTGCCCTCTGAAGCTTCTTCTGATGAACTTTTTCTTCAAAATGAAGAAGAGAAGTCATAATCAAATGATGAGGGCCGAAGAAATAGCCCTCAGAAATCCTAAATAATGCCTCAAGTATAGCTCCTCTCCTCTGAACTTTATGCTGAAGGGGGAATAGGTTGGCACGCAGGAGCACATCAATGAGGAGCATCCCAGATGGAAGCTCTCTCCTGGTCAATACCGAGGCTGTAGAAGTCCCCCTGGACAAAATGCGGACCATGGACCACTCCCTGAAATCTGCCTGAAACACGGGCTCATAAGGTATATGGAGGGCCTCAGCAATGTGACGAGCTCCAATGGCACCCTGGCGTCCGTCTATGGTAAATTGGATGAGAGTAGGATTGCGGAGACCCCGAGTAGTCATAGATTGATAAAAATCTAAAACTACTCTAGGATAATAAAATTGCCTAGGAGTGAGAAGACCCTCCATGTGATACCTCTGCAGCAGTCGGAATGAATCTCGGAGCTCTGGCTGCTGTCTGAGGGCCTCTATATCAAAGTAGGTCTCAGAGTGGAAGGATCGATCTCTGCAATCCAAGTTGCCCTCTATCGGTGGTCCAGCTATCATGGGACGCCTGATAACGGTCTCGAGAGGAATATCCGCAGGAATCCGGGAGTCCTCTGTAGGTGGCTCTGGCTGAGGTGCGTGGGATGGCTCTCCAGGACCAGAGAACTTGGTTCTCTTCGCTGGTGGCCGAGAAACAGGGCTCGTGGCCTGATCGACTGGTGGCACAGGGTCCGTGGGTGGCCTCCTGGTGGGGTATCGACGCTGAGAAGGAGCTTCCCCCTCAGATGGGGGAATGGCCGGGGCCTGAACAGGTGGCGAAGCTGCGGCTCCCATGGCGGCTCGATGTGGTCGAGGTGTCGGTGAGGATGGAGAGGCGGAATGGCCTCCTCTGGTCTTCGCCATGGCCGAAATGGAGGTAGATGACTGTTCGGGATTCCAGAGATTTCACAGCTGGTGCGCGGGGTGTCCTTTGGGCTTCTGGACCTCAAGGGTTTATATAGGAATGAGGTTTAAGGGGTTTCTAATGTTTTAAAATTTTCCAAGGCAACCGAAAAGTCGTTTTTGGACGTTAGGCACAATTTCGGGGGTAAAATTTTAATTTAAAAGTCCGTTTTAAATTTTTAGAACTTAAAATTTTACCGTGCGAAATTTTCGCACCTTGGTCTGCAAATTTCGCACCTTGGAATTGGGTGTGCGAAATTTTCGCACCTTGAACAGTGGTGTGCGAAATTTTCGCACACTGTTTCACACAGTGCGAAAATTAGCTTGAGGTGTGCGAAATTGGCACACGCCAGGAGAGGATTTCGCACAGTGCGAAAATTTTCGCACCTTACACAGTGGTGTGCGAAATTGGATTTCAGGAAATTCGCACCTTGAAAACGGATTTCGCACCTTGAGATAGATTTCGCACCTTGAAATTGGGGTGTGCGAAAATTGCTTCCTTTGGCCCAAGGATTTCGCACCTTGGTTTTGGGGTGTGCGAAATTTTCGCACCTTGAAATCAGGTGTGCGAAAATTTTCGCACCTTGAAATCAGGTGCTCTGCTTCCTTGGTTTTACTCCCCTGTTCTGCTTTTGAAGAGCTCTCCTCACCTTTCATGATTTTTTTCTGAAATTTATCATCAAAATTGACTTGAATTAAGACAAAATAAACTAAGATTGAGGAAAAATTATAATAAAAAGAAATAAAATTAATGATATAACTATAAAACTATAACAAAAAATTCATGGACTTATTTAGCCCATGATACCCTGCTTTCCCTCAGAGTTGTGGTGGTTCAAGGAGGTTGATCTCCTCCTTGTCTGTACTATAAGGCTCTATAAATGGCTTGAGACGATGGCCATTGACTTTGAAGGTTTGATTGCCTGTGGGATTGAATACTTCCACCACTCCATTGGGATGCACTTCATGAATTATGAAAGGACCCGTCCACCTGGATTTCAATTTTCCTGGAAAGAGATGAAGTTTAGAGTCATAAAGCAAAACTTTTTGTCCTTTGGTAAAATTTTTCTGATTTACCAACTGATCATGCTATTTTTTTAATCTTGCTTTGGCAATTTTTGAATTGAGGTATGCATCATTCCTCATTTCCTCCAATTCATTCAAATCCAAACATCTCTTTAACCCGGCTCTTGTCAAATCCATGTTGAGCTTTTTGATTGCCCACCATGCTTTATACTCAATCTCTACTGGAAGATGACACGCTTTGCCATAGACAAGGCGATAGGGAGACATTCCTAGAATGGTCTTGTAAGCGGTCCTATAAGCCCATAAGGAATCCAGGAGCTTGATAGACCAATCCTTCCTATTCACATTGACCACCTTCATCAATATATTCTTGATCTCACGGTTGGCCAACTCAACTTGGCCACTTGTTTGAGGGTGATAAGGTGTAGCTACCTTATGCTTAACCCCATACTTGGCTAGAAGAGTCTCAAAAGGTTTATTGCAAAAGTGGGTTCCCCCGTCACTTATAATGGCCTTTGGCACTCCAAATCTTGCAAAGATGTTGTCCTTGAGGAATTTAAGTACCACCTTATGATCATTGCTCCTACATGGGATTGCCTCTACCCACTTAGAGACATAATCCACTCCTACCAAGATGTAGGAATGTCCAAATGACATTGGAAATGGTCCCATAAAGTCTATACCCCAGACATCAAAGATATCCACTATTAAGATGGGGTTCAAGGGCATCATATTTCAGCGTGTTAGCTTACCAAGCCTTTGACACCGATCACATGCCTTACACATAGAATGGGCATCCTTGAAAAGAGAGGGCCACCAGAAGCCTGATTGGATCACTTTCATAGCTGTTTTCTGGGAGGCAAAATGACCTCCACATGCATTATCATGGCAATGGGAAAGAATTCCCGATTGCTCTTGCTCAGGAACACATTTCCTTATAATTTGATCTGCACAATATTTGAAAAGAAAAGGTTCCTCCCAATAATAAGCATGGATCTTAGCCAAGAAATGCCTCTTGTCTTGAGCACTCCACTCACTTGGTACTTCTCCAGTAACCAAAAAGTTTGCAATGTGAGAATACCATGGAGCTAAATCTACTGACATGAGAGACTCTTCAGGGAAGTCATCATTGATAGGTAGACCATGTGAGTCATGTGCTATCACTAGTCTGGACAAGTGGTCGGCTACCACATTTTCTACTCCCTTTTTATCCCTGATTTGGAGATTGAATTCTTGGAGCAAAAGAATCCATCTTATCAATCTTGCCTTGGCATCCTGCTTGGTTAGCAAGTACTTCAAAGTAGAATGGTCAGTGAACACTACTATAGAGGACCCTACCAAATAAGCACGAAACTTATCCAAGGCAAAAACTACTGCCAACAACTCCTTCTCAGTAGTTGTGTAGTTCTTTTGAGCCTCATTCAAAGTTCTGCTTGCATAATAGATCACATAGGGCTTTCCATCTTCTCTTTGCCCTAAAACAGCCCCCATAGCAAGATCACTTGAATCACACATTACCTCAAAAGGTAATTTCCAATTTGGGGCTCTCACTATTGGTGCAGTTGTGAGGAATTGCTTCAATTCCTCAAAACTTCTCTGACACTTCTCATCCCACACAAACTTGGCATCCTTTACCAAAAGCTCACACAGAGGTTTTGAGATTTTTGAGAAATCCTTAATGAACCTCCTATAGAATCCTGCATGTCCAAGGAATTGCCTAATTCCTTTAACATTTGTGGGAGGTGGCAACTTAACAATAAGTTCCACCTTTTCCTTATCTACCTCAATGCCATTTTTGGAGATGATATGTCCTAAGACAATTCCTTTTTGTACCATAAAATGGCACTTCTCCCAATTTAGCACTAGGTCTTTCTCAATACATCTATGGAGAACAGCTTTTAAATGCATCAAACACTCCTCATAAGAACTTCCATATACAGTGATGTCATCCATGAAAACTTCCATGATGCGTTCGACCATGTCACTGAAGATGCTTAGCATGCATCTTTGGAAAGTTGCAGGAGCATTACATAGACCAAAGGGCATTCTCCTATAAGCAAAAGTACCAAAGGGACAAGTGAAGGTTGTCTTTTCTTGATCTTCCAAATCAATTTCTATTTGGAAGTACCCTGAATAACCATCTAGAAAACAATAGAAAGGATGTCCTGAGACTCTCTCAAGGACTTGGTCCATGAAAGGCAATGGAAAATGGTCCTTCCTAGTCACTGAATTCAACCTTCTATAGTCTATACACACCCTCCATCCTGAGGTAGGACGTGTAGAGACTTCCTCCCCTTTCTCATTCTGGATCACAGTGATTCCAGATTTCTTTGGGACTACTTGGGTGGGACTCACCCACAAGCTGTCTGAAATGGGATATATGATCCCAGCTTGAAGTAGCTTCAAAACTTCACTCCTCACCACCTCTTGCATGTGAGGATTCAGTCTCCTTTGGGGTTGCCTCACTGGTTTTGCATCATCCTCCATATAAATATGATGGGTGCACACCAAAGGGCTAATCCCTTTCAGATCAGAAATTTGCCATCCAATGGCTTTCTTACATTTTCTGAGGACTCCTAAAAGACTATCCTCTTGATCACTAGTGAGGGTTGAGGAAACTACCACTGGACATTTCTCATCATCCTCCAAGTATGCATACTTCAACTCCAGAGGAAGTGGTTTTAAAATAAGCTTTGGAGGGTTCTCCACAGCAACTCCTTGTGAGTCTTCCTGTTTGAACAGTGGTAAGATCTCTTCCCGTCTCCTCCAAGGAGACATAATGGCTAGCACATCAGAGGGTTCAGGGAACCCATCTTCAAGGACTTCCAGGTTTTCATTCAAGCTCTCCTCTAAACTCTTGTCACAGTGCTCTTCAACCAAAGTGTTGATCAAGCACACCTCCTTAAATCCTTCCTCCTCTTCAGGGTAAAGATGCCTCTTACATAAGTGGAATATGTTTAATTCCAATGTCATGTTTCCAAATGTGAGCTGCATCACCCCATTCCTACAATTAACAATAGCATTGGAGGTAGCAAGGAAAGGTCTCCCTAGGATGATTGGTACATAATTTTCTTCCTTGACAGAGGAATCAGTATCAAGCACCACAAAATCCACAGGATAGTAGAATTTGTCCACTTGAACTAGAACATCCTCTATCACTCCCCTTGGGATTTTGACAGACCTATCAGCTAAAGAGAGGGTCATGGTTGTGGGCTTTAATCCTCCTAGTCCCAGTTGCTTATACACAGAGTATGGGAGCAAATTCACACTTGCTCCCAAGTCTAGTAAAGCTTTTTCCACATGTGTCCCTCCAATGTTGACTGATATGGTGGGACATCCCGGATCTTTATACTTAACTGGGGACTTACTCTGAATGATAGCACTCACTTGCTCAGTGAGGAATGCATTCTTTGTCACTTGTAAACCTCTCTTGACTGTGCACAAGTCCTTTAGAAACTTTGCATATGTGGGGACTTGCTTGATCATATCAAGTAAAGGTATATTCACCTTCACTTGCCTCAGCACTTCAAGAATTTTTGATGAATTCTTGATTTCTTTCTTTCCATGTAAAGCTTGAGGAAAAGGGGGAGGCATATGTTTCTTCATCATATCCTCCTTAATCACTATCCTTGGTTCTTCTTCAATGCTTGATTTGGATGCACTTTTCTTCCCACTCTGCTCTTCTTGGTTTTTGCCCTCTTTAATCAAGGGTCCCTTTGATCTGAGTTCTTCATCAGGCCCCAAGTTAGGCAAGGGTTGATCAACCTCCTTTCCACTCCTCAAGGTTATCACAGCTTTGACCTCCCTCAACTTTGAAGAATCCCCCTCTTGGGTTTCAACTTCATGAACACCCTTAGGATTTTGGCTTGGTTGAGAGGGGAATTTTCCTTTCTCATTCACTGTGTTGAGGTTGGTAAGTCTAGAGATGGAGTACTGAATATTATCTATCTTATGATATAGATCATTTTGCATCCCATCCATTCTCTTATTTAGAGAACTCTCAACATTCTCAATCTTTTGGTGCAATTGGGAGTTGATTTCCCTTTGTTCACCCACAAAGTCATTCATGACTTTACTTAGGTTTGCAATGGCTTGCTCCACTGAAGATGGTTGTTGAGGTGCTTGGATTTGGCCTTGTGGTTGGTATGGAGGTGGTCTTGGTTTCCAAGAGAAATTTGGGTGGTTTCTCCAGCTTGAATTATAGGTGTTACCATAGGATGCACTGTTGTTGGGCCTAAATTGCCCCACAACATTCACTTGATCACCTAACATCTCTCTCACAGCTGGCATGGTTGGACACTCATCTACCACATGATCACATGATTGGCAAATGGTGCATGGCATGGCATGGGCTTGAGTCTCGGAAATAGCTTGGACTTCATGCATCTTTTTCAACTCAAGTTCTTCCAACCTCCTAGCTAATGTTGCCACTTTAGCTTTCATGTCCACGTCTTCACTCAACATGTACATTCCAGCCTTTGGATTTTGGGTTTGTTGAGAGGGAAACTTTCCTTTCTCTCTTGAGTTGGGCTCATCCCATCCTCTTGACACCTCAGCCACATAACTTAAAAAGTCCATGGCTTCATCAGGATTCTTACTCATAAAATCTCCCCCACACATGGTCTCAAGAATTTGCTTCATGGAAGAAGACATTCCATCATAAAAATAGCTCACTAAGAGCCATGTATCAAAACCATGATGAGGACAAGCATTGATGGCTTCCATATACCTTTCCCAACACTCATGGAACTTCTCATTTTCTTTTGCAGAAAAGTTTGAGATTTGTCTCTTCAACCCATTAGTCCTATGGGTGGGGAAATATTTCTTCAAAAATTCAGCTTGAAGATCAACCCAATTCCTTATGCTCCTTGGCCTTAAAGAATTAAGCCATATTTTTGCCTTATCCTTCAAAGTAAAAGGGAATAGCTTGAGTCTCATCAAGTCTATTGAAGCTCCTCCCTCTCTAAAGGTATTACACACCTCCTCAAACTCCTTGATGTGAGAATATGGATTCTCACTCTCCATTCCATGGAAAGTTGGTAGGAGGGGTACAATATGGGGTCTTATAACCAACTGCTCAAGAGGGGGCAGGATGCATGAGGGTGCACTCATCCTTGGGGGATGCATTCTATCCCTCATGGATAGGTATGCATTGGGATTACCCCCTTGACCTTGTTGAGAATTCTGATCCTCTGGTGGAGGGTCCATGATATTTACACAGATATCCAACTCTGTGTCTTGAGGATTCTCAATCCTTACTAATCTTCCCTCTTGGTCCCTAATCCAATAGGGCATGCACAAGTTACTACTTACCTGAAATAAGACAAAAACAACAAAAACAAAAGGAATCTAGAAAAAAAAAATTAAGGTTAGAAAGAAAATGAAATTAAAATTAACAAAAGGAAAATGAAAGAAAATGAAATTAGTGAAAAAGGAATTCACCTAACTTGTGATAAAAATCACAAGTAGCCTCTAAAAGGTTGTATCACTGTATTGTGGCACCATCCCCGGCAACGGCGCCATTTGATTCGCTTGAATTCCCAGCCGGGTCTTTTAATAAAAAATATTTATAAAACCTATGACCTTATACTGGCGTAGCAAAGCTACTATAGTATAGCAGTTCTAGGGTCGAACTCAGGGATGGGTTTTCACTCTATCAGTGACAGACTCTAAATTAGAAATTGATTCTGATGATTTCCTTTAGCACAAACTTGAAATTTAAAAGAAACTAAAATTGTTTTGAAAGTGGTGATTTAAACTAAACTCACATAGAACTAAGTAAAAAGTGGAAAAAAGAAAGTCTCCCGGAGCTAAAGGTTGCTAGGTTCAAGTACCAGATGCAAAGCGGAAAATTCCGGATTTTTCTCCTCGCATTGGGGATTTAACCTATAGTTATTTCCCGAACCGGTATAGGTTTGACAATGAAGTTTTAATCCATAAAAATCACTAGAGATGGTAATCAAGGTCCATTAATGGCTTAAGACACTATGGGCTATCACCTTGAATCACTTTCCAATGGCTCGTACATGATAACTAATGGACTGATATGGATCTAGCAATAAGCATCCACAGAGACCTTAAGCTTACCATGTATTGGCCAGTCAAAGTGATCCTAAGGGATTTAAAGCAAAACTTTGAATTTAGAAACCATTTATGGACTCCAACTACCTGAATTTAGTACACGAAAATTTTCCACCTTTTAATCTGGACTTTTCACCTAGCTTCCTTTACTGCAAGAAACTTTTGGTTTAGCCTCTCATCCTCTGGGAAAACATCCTCAGAGGGTGTTTGGCTTGCAAGAAAATAGAAAATAGAAGAGAGAAAATAAACAAAAGAGATCTCTGTATAACAAAGTTACATAAGTTGGTCTCCTGGAGAAAGCTCCCCGAAAGATCCATTTTCAGTGATTACAAGAGAATTTATATAGGAAGGTAATTTTACCCTTCCTTGGATACTTCCTAGCTAAGGAATTACATGAGTGGTTGAATACAAGGAGAAAATGGAAATTTAGACACAAAAATATCAGAAGAAAAAGAGTCGGCAAAAATATCCAATTTTCGCACG
>JAJJMF010024932.1:0-10516 GCA_022058775.1 Vitis hybrid cultivar
TGATTCTGTTTGGTTGCCAAGAAAGTGTGGGAAAGTTGAAAAAAAAAAATTTTCCCAATATTTCCTACCAGTCCAGCCCGCGCACAGGGTATCTGTCCAATTTTTTTTTATTAAAAAACATAAGCTATTTGGTAATCTGATCATGATTTGAGGAGAAAGGTGATCATGATTTGAGGGGAAAGGTTGTGTTTTTCAGCGTGGCTCAAAAATCGTGGATTTAGGGTTTGTGAAATTTAAATCCAATGGCACAAAAGCAAAGAGACCCCTGGACAGATCCAGAAAGCACGGAGCAAAAAAAAAAACATTTTTTTGTTTGTTTTTTTAGGGGGTTTTGCATGGACTTTCCCGGAAAGCAAATGGGGGATGGATTTTCTTGGGAATCAAACGGGGATTGCACAGACTTGGGAATCAAACGGGGGTTGCAACAAAATAAAAAAATAATAACCTGATTAGATTAGTACCTACAATAATTGAAATTGAAATTCAAATTTAAATTCAAGGAGACACTTTCAGTATAAACCAATTTTTTAAAAATTATGAAAGGTGTCCGAATATAATTCCATTTTTTTGTAATTATGGAAGGTGTCTCTTCAAGAGACACCTTCAGCATAAATTCAAAATTTTCCACTGTTTGAATGGAAATTGTGGAAAGTGTCTTTTGAACAAGCACTTTCAGTATAAACCCAATATTTTTAAAATTGTGGAAGGTATCAAGAAACACATTTCACAATTCCCAAAAAATGGAATTATATTGAAGGTGTCTCTTCAAGAGACACCTTCTATTATTTTAAAAAAATTGGTTTATACTGAAAGTGTCTCTTGAAGAGACACTTTCCACAATTTTCATACATTAAAGAGAGACATCTTTAGCTTTAAAATCATTTCCACAAATAAAATACATATTGGATTTTGTGGAATTGTGTAAAGTGTCTTTCCAAGAGACACATTTAGTATAAATCTAATTTTTTGAAATTCTAGAAGATGTCTCTTAAAGAGACACCTTTGGTATAAATTAAAATTTTTAGGAATTGTAGAAGGTGTCTCTTCAAGAGACATCTTTAGCTTTAAAATCAAATTCATAAGACATTCAAATTTTTGAGGAAAATGTCTTTTCAAGAGACACCTTTAATGAATATTGGATTTTTTGCCACGTGGAAAGTGTCTCTGCAAGAGACACCTTTAATACATATTGGATTTTTTGCCATGTGGAAAGTGTTTTTTCAAAAGACACCTTTAATATAAATCAAATTTTCTGAAATTGTAGAAGGTGTCTCTTCAAGAGACACCTTTAGCTTAAATTCAATTCTTTCATGATTTTGAAAATTGTGGAAGGTGTCTCTTCAAAAGACACCTTCCACGTGGCCAAAACTGCCGTAAATTTATCAATATTTTCAAAACTACCATTTTTTAATTATAATTTTTTAAAATTGCCGCAAAAGTTAAAAAAGCCCCACAGTTGATTGTCAACACATTAAAACAAATACGCCATAATACATTTAATGAAAATTGATAGAAGACTAGAAGCGTGGAAAAAGCTTCCTGCCCTTCCAAGGGTCCATCTGAAATTCATGACCCAAAACCCATACATCCCATACTCCATAATAAAAAGGGTTTTTATGTAGGAGCAGTGTATTCTTTAAAAACATTTTTTTAAAAAAAAAATTCTAACATAAAAAATAATTTTAAAATTATGCTATTTTAAGTAGAATTGTCTTTTAAAAAGACTAATTCAATATAAAAGTGAATCTATATCTTATTTTTGAAAAGACAGTTTAATATAAAAAAAAAAAAAAAAAAAGTGAACTTCTAACTTGAAAAGATAAATTTAATATAAAAAAATTTAAGATAAAAATAAAAAAACGAATTTAATATAAAAAGTGAATTCTCCTTTTAAAATAACGAGTTTAATGCAAAAATAAAATAAGTGATAAACAGTACCATATTTTTTATATTTATTTTTAAAATAAAAAAATCCAAAAAAAAAGCCACTATTAATTTGTTGCTCTTGTTTCTTTGTCCTTATGTATTTGTTGTATACAAAAAGTAAAATATCTTTTTCAAAACTTTTGTTTATAGAAGGAATGGACGTAAATGTGAAACTAGAAAAGGACATTGAATTCTTCACTTTTTATGTTTGTTTTTTTGAAACTCCTATTATTCTATAATAAAAGCCACCATATGATCAATTTGTTGCAATTATTTGATGTATATAAAAAGTAAAATACCTTTTGGAAACACCTTTATTTGCACAAGAGGCTAACTTAAATAATAGCAAATTAAAGGTCCATATTTAACTTGTGATGTGAGGGGGGAAAAACAGTTAGCATAGCCAATGAATCGATGTAAATATTACTAGGAAGTAGGAACAAGAAGAAAGCCGGATTGGAAGTATTGAATGCATTTTTCACTCTTGATTTTTGTACATAGTTTACAATGTCATAAGTATACAAGGGTATGGTAACTACTAACTAAAAGTACTTGATTGGAGGATATTTGGTCTTTAGATACTGAGAAAGGGAAGTGAGAGATATCAACCGAGATGTGTTTTGTCATGCCTATGTAAGATGGTGCTTCCATTGGAAACATCGGTGGCTTGGTGAGGGCATCCGTTGATTGATTTTTGGTGGAAATGTAGGCAACATGATCACAAACAAAGTGAATATCAAGGGTAATGCATTTCATTCTGGAATGAAATATCAGATTGACTGACAAATGGGTAGCACCAATATTGTCACAGTAGATGGTTGGTTTGTGAGACAGTGAGGCACCAAGTTCACCTACAAGAGAGAGAGCGAACCCATATAACTTCAGCAGCTTTGGAGGCAAGGGCACAAAGGGTTGGGTAGAAGCAGAGACAATTTTTGGTATTGCAGTGCTAGATGAAATGTCTTCTAACATGGTTGGAAAAAATTGGTGGATGTTCGTTGGAGCTACGTATGCTCTACTACCATGAAAATGTAGCAACCAGATTGAAAATATTGAATGATTTATGTACATAGTTTACAATGGTATAAGTGTACAATCCTATAATATGGGTATGGTAATTGCTGACTAAAAATCCTTGATTGGAGGATAGAATCATGGAGATATGCAGTCATAATATATGGGATTATATTTGGTCTTTACATATTAAGCAAGGGAAGTGAGAGATATCAGTCGGGGATTTGTTCCGTCATGAAAACCCAATTATGCTAATTTTATTTATTTTATTATTATTATTATTTTGCACTCAATTTGCTCAATATATCACCAATTTTCCTATCAAAGAGTCTGGCATAAATTTCGAATTATTTTTTCAATTGAATTGCTTCACTCCATGGAATGGAGATTGGATCTAATTCATAAAAGATTTGCAAAAGAGAAAAAGAAAAAAAAAACAAAATAGTAGATTATCTTTGATATAAGGTCACCCTATACACACTTCCTTAAGCAAATAAAATTTTAAAAATATATATTGTGAAAATAAAATAGATGAGAGTTACTAAGGAGTGGTAGGTATTAATGACCACAAATCTTTGTGTTTGAGGATGAGAGTTTCTATCTTTTGTTTTAGGTTGTAAAATAATAAATGTTGTTTGATAGTGGTAGGTATTAATGACTACAAATCTCTACTTTAATTAAAATATTAAAGCTTAAATATATGATAACCTTAACCAATAAAAACTAGAGATAAGGTTAACTTTATAGTATTCTGAGTTGTCTTTCGAGATCAACTCTACGTGTTCTAAAGGTAAAAAAAAAAAAAAAAAAAAAAAACCTAATTTAAATAAATTAGAATAAAATATGGATAATGATTTTCTAAAACAAACCTATTAACATTGTAGAATGATAGTTGATTCTTAATGCAATTCATCAAGATTGGGGGTTCCACCATACAACTTTAGTATAAATCATTAGGTTAAACAAGGTTATATAACTTAATTAGATCAACTTAAATTCCATACCTGTATTATAACTTTTATTATTTTATTTCATTTTGAATCACCTAATACATGAATAAATATAAAATCTAAGTTTAAGTTTAGAATTTGTAAATTTTTACCATTTTGTGTAGATTTACCTTAGGATAGATAACAATGATAAGTCTCTAATAACTACGATTAAAAAATTATCAAGAATCCTTAGTATCAAGGACTATGTGATTGTAAGTCTATTAAGTCAAACTAACTTTAAAAGGTATTTTGATCTAAATATATACTAGTATCTTAACCTTTATTTCATTCCATTATTAATCCAACTTCACACATTCTTTTCTTTTTCATCTAACCCTATATTTTCATATTTCATCCGAAGATGACCTTTTAACCTGATGGGCATGTTCTCATATAAATAAGCTATAAAAGAATAATAAATAATTATTCTTGATTTCAAAAAAATAAAAATAATGCTTTATTGAATCATATAAAAGAGAAAGAACCAAGAAAAACCTTTAATGTCTTCATTTCTCTTGAGTATCATTAGGAAATCTCTAATTATTCTCCTTTCCAAAATTTAAAATGGAGTTTTATAGCAAAGTAAAAAACTAACACAACATGCTCCTATCTACTTATTTTCCAAATAATTACCTAAAAATAACTAAACAAAAATACTAAAATCTTGATTTTTAGTTGTGCATGGCCCACTTAAGGTTGGTGGAGTGCCAAAGATGCAATTCTTGAGATAGAGGAGGTGAAATCCCAAAATGATAGCTTGTGAATTCCAAATTGAGGTACTTTTGAAAGGGATTTCAAAATAATAAGTTGAAATTTCAAAATCACCATTCAAATTTGAAATGGTCCTTCAGCAGCCAATTGTTTTCAAATGGTCATAACTTTTTTTGTTTTTCAACTTTGATTTATGCACCATTTGAAGCATTGAACTCCTAACTTCTTGAGCTTCAAAATCATGTGTCTTGTCCTAAAAAGATTACGAGAAGATCAAAGGTTTCTAGAGTCTCACCCGGTCTTTGTAAATTCAATCTTGTATAGAGTACTAGGTCCAGTCTCATTATTCTTCTTCCAAATGTGGATTCCCTATCATGAGTTTTTCAAGACCATGTTGGTGATGTACCAATCTTTGATTGGTTGGCATTGCATCAGAATCCTTTAAAAATCTACCATTTTTTCCTTTCAACATCCTTTTCATTGAGGAGTTTAATATTGTGTCAACAAGTCCTCCAAGGTACTCCATGTGTGTCTTATTGGGACGTTGCTACTAATTTAGTAGAGTGTTTTCATCATCAATTTAGGCAACTTTGAGTACAGGGAAGAAATGATCTATGCTCATGGAATTGGGAACATGGAAGGTTTGGATACCCAACTCAATATCTAATTCACTAGAGATCAACCTTCCATTGCTCATTGTAAAGTTGGGTAATTAGCTATATTTATTTTCATATGATTTTGCATGCATATCTTTGTAAGTTTAATTCAAATGTCCTGTTTTTTATTTTATAGGAACACATTCTCAATCATTGAGAATGCATGAAAGATTCAAAAATAGAAGATACTCATTTCGGGAATTGTTGCAAGCTATGAAGGAATGAGAGTGATAATTATGCATTATGGTAGATTTATGAATGATGATAAAAATTTCTCATTATTTGGTGCTTGTTAATTTGATGAAATAACATTCTCATTAAAGGACTGCATCAGATCATTATAGTGAAGGACAACTCTTGACAGTAGAGTTGGAATCTTTATATTTATTAAGTGAATATGTTCCTAATTGTTGACATGGTTTGAAAGGACTGGTAATTGGCCTTGCACATCCTGCATTGTTGTAGTCTTAGTGGTGTTTGTTTTTTTACTTAATTCTAAATAGAACCTTAATACTTAATAGTATTAAATATTAGGTTGTTTGTTTTTGTAGTATTTTATTTCTATTAAGTATTAAAAAGTAAAAAAAAAATCATTCTATTTAGTAAAAAGTTTATAATAAGTCATGAAAAAGTAAAAAAATAAACAACCTAAATTCTAAAACTAAATGGTTTTCAGCAAAAAGCCAAAAAAACAAAAACTACCTTAGTTATTCTTCAGAGAAATGTATATATACTTTTGCATTCTTAAAATTTATTTATTTGTTATTTAAGTAGACCATTCTTAAACTAGTGGCTTCTTTTTATACTAGTCATATAGGGTTGCACGATGGATTTGAGTTCCTAGAAGTTATATCAAAGTGGTTGTTCTTTTGTTGGTTATCTTTTATTTTGTCTATTGTCTATGGGTTGTTTCCTTTTTCATAGCTTAATTTTTTTATTTCTCATGTTGGAGCATTTTCTTGTTGATCTCTTTCTATTTTATTTATAAGTTGCAGAATCATTTGTTATCTATGTTGGTTTATTTATAATGTCATTTTTAAATATAGTAGTCAATACTGAGTTCTTTTGATTGGGTGCTAATGTTTATTTCCGTTTCTGGTGCTTCATATCGGAGATTGAAAAGTCAAAACTTGTCATTTTGACTGGTGATCTAATCTATGCTCAACAAGAGCGAGATATTTATAGTCCTGTTGTAAGTGACCAACATTCTGATATTGTGAATAATTCTTGTATATTCTCTTACAGTTTTCCCATCTAAGGCTTCGTTTTGTAAATTTCTTGGAATTTATTTTCATATTTGAGTTTGTGTTTTCCTTTTTCACCTTGATATTTTCATACTCTCTAAATTGTTCATCCATCCGCAGGGAATAGAAGTCATTCTGGATTTACGGATGAGGAGAGATAATCATTTGAGATGAACTTCTTCTCTAAGGGTTTTGTAGATAACTTTCAAAAGCAACACCCTAGTGTTGTTGGCTATACTGATGAAGAGAGATAATCATTTGAGATGAACTTTTTTAAGGGTTTTGTGGATACCTTTAGAAAGCAACACCCTAGTGTTGTTGGCTATAGTACTTATGGGGATATAAGAATAATGGCGGCAAATCTAATAAAGGTATTCTACAATTTGTGTTCCTCGATTTTCGCCTTTAATGCTTTTCTTGTATTATTTAATAAAATGGAGGGAATGGGAATAGAAAACCTTGGGTTGTGAATTCACGCGGGCGCATTCATTATTTTACATTGTTAAGTGGCCATGTTGACGGGAGGAAATGGAAAGGTGAACAAGACACATTTGTTAAAGAAAGTCATGAAATTAAAGTCAAGAAAATCCAAATTCACGAAGGTAGAACTTGAATAACGTGCTATTAAGGTTTCAGAGTTTCATAAATCTTATGAGGTTTGTATTCTGCGCTTCCAAATCAATGACACTATGCTACCACTTATATTGTCATTTTATGTAAACATGATCTTATGTCCACATTGAAATCTTTCTTGGACAATAAAGCCATTAGTATCTCGTTTTATATTCTCAATGGTGCTTTATTATGCTTTATCTACTTTCAGAGATGGTAGAACTCCAAAGTTAGAACTCTAAAGTTCCAATTTTATTTTTATTTTTTCTATTCCTTCATCCTCTCAGCAACCAAAAGAAGTGTCCATGTAAGTATTAATTTGC
This sequence comes from Vitis hybrid cultivar, assembly GCA_022058775.1. Taxonomy (NCBI): domain Eukaryota; kingdom Viridiplantae; phylum Streptophyta; class Magnoliopsida; order Vitales; family Vitaceae; genus Vitis; species Vitis hybrid cultivar. Next base: position 7,479 of record JAJJMF010024932.1, read on the forward strand.
ATTATTTAAGAGTTTCTTGTATGTATGTGAAAGTTCTCAAGTAGTAGAACTGGTATTTTGCATTGAAAATATATCATCAAGAGGAAGGCTAATAATTTATTAGTTGAAGAGTATGCTCAAAATGTCAACAGTGTTTCAGATGCTTTTGGGTTAAGACAAGTAAGAGAATGGCAAAGCAATATCCAATTGAAGCTAAAATTGTTGAAGTCAATAATGAAATTGTCACTGACAAAGAGAAGTTATCAATCAAAACTGAGAAGGTCAGGTAATTTGCAACATATGTATCTTTTTATTCCAATGATTCTTATGTGTCATTTATATTTGTTTCTACAATTGTTGAACTTTTTCAAATAGAGACACATACTCACTCAATGAGTTCACCATAAAAATGCGTTTTTGTTATTAACTTGAGTTCAATTGATTTAACTAAGAGGATGTCACTGTCTTGTGGTTATCACTACTAGGCAACAAACTCTATTAGGGGAAGTGAAAAACATCCTCGAGGATTAGTATTGAACAAATTGGAGTTGTTGAAAGAACGTTATATCTATGAATGAACTTGAACGTGGACTATTCTTGCCCATTAGAAGCCTAAAAAACTTTGGATTCCATATAACTCCAAGACCATGAGACCTCCTCTTCTTACTGGGAATACAATGTCGTTTGTGAACAAATGTTTAATTTAGGTTTCAAATAGTTCATAATAGCTTTAGAATGAAATTGGATTGAAAGTGGAAAAGATAAATTTTCCATAATTGAAGTGAAAACTAATTTGGAGTTATTTTAGGGAATGATGCAGGTTATGAAGGAATGAGAGTGACAATTACATGTTGTAGTAGATTATGAATGTTGCAAGCTTTTTCCAAAAAATGTCACCAATGACTTGTTGATGCCTTCATTATCCCACAGTTCCTCACTGTATTGGCATTCAAAATATTTACTTGTGAAGAGGTGTGTTAGGTATTTTGTAATTGCTATTGCACCTTATTTAAGCTTTGTGACACTTTAAACCGGGTATGAATGTGCCACTAGTGTTCTCGTTTCTTAAGAATTCTATGAGTGTGACTTTAATTTTATTTTTCTTTGTTGTTTCATATATATATATATATATATATATATATATATGTGTGTGTGTGTGTGTGTGTGTGTGTGTGTGTGTGTGAGTGAAAATAGTTTCCATTTGGAGGTGGAAGTTGCTATTATGAAAATTGTTCTTGAGGGAAAGAAGGATTTAAAAAAATGTGGTATATATCTACCCACAAAGTCACCTAGATTGACTAATGAGGAGTTAATCATTATCCAAGAAAAGCTTAAAAAGAAACAAAAATTATATTCTTCTCCTTGGCTTGTTTTTGAACCAATTGTAGAAAATTAAGTTGAGAATGAATTTCGTTGTCATGGAATTTGGTGATAAAACTCAAGTAGATCAAAGAACCTATTGTTTGTGGCATTGCTTCTCTAAGGAAGGATCACACTAAGACATTGGGTGAATTCTTTTTTGGAAACCTCACCATTCTCAACAATTGTTCTCTAATTTTATTTACTATTGTATATTTGTGCTTCATCTATAGTGCATTCATAATCTTCCATGGGATGCTCTATATGTAATGTATTTGTTTGTTGGTCTTAAATTTGACTTTTATGCACTTTTCTTGAGCTCTCTATCTCTCTTACACACACACACAATGGAAGTTGTATTTATGAGAGAATAAAGAAGGGTTTTTCCATTTTGAGTTGGTGTATTTACGGTTTACCATAATGAAATGTAGAAGATACACTTGTAAAGAGAGCTTTCCTTAAATCTTGAATTTTTCAAGTTTTAGCGCTCTTCTATAGGCAATCTAAATGAGAATGAATATGCTTTCTTTAGTAATGATTAATTCGTTGCAATGTTTTTCTTTTTAAGCATTCAAATTGGCAATTTTCATTTCTAAGTGTTTACCTAATTTGGGTTGATTTCTTCCCTACTCCTAGCCTCAAATTCTTGCATTCATGATACCTTTACTTTTTGAAGCAATGTATATTCTTTCATTAGAGATCCCACTAGTGGTAACCTCATCTTCCTTGTTTGTGATAATCATGATATAAACATATGATAAGATTTATTTAATTTTGGTCATTTTATTTTATTTTTTGTTTAGGAGTTCTGATGTAGAACAACTCTAGGATGGTTGCCTAGGACTTTTATCTTTTAGGGTTTAAAGAGCGGAATAAGGTATAAAGTTTATGGTAACAAAATAAAATATAGAAAAAGAAGATAAATAGAATAAGATATAGAACCTTAGGCCTGTTTGGGAACTATTTCCCAAAATTGTTTTCTATTCTCAAGAATAAAAAACACCACAGAACATGCTTGGTAACCTAAGTAATGCTTTGTTCTTGGTGTTCTCTGTGTTCTTAAAATCCTATTTTCAGATAACATCTTTGACTTGTTTTTCCTATTTTTGTACTATTTAGAGAACTAAGTAAGGGGCTTATTTTTCCTTCTTCTTTGTGTTCTCAAGTGTCCCCCCTTCAGTTTACATCGTGAACATCTCCACCAACAACAAAAATAGAGAAAAACCTCTAAAAAAATAATAGAAAAATCTTTGAAAAATCATAGATTCTCTCAAAAAGGAAAACTTTCAATACCCATGAGATGAAGACGAAGAATGAACAAATCCGAATAATCAACCAATCGAGAACAATTCCTTGGTTCCAATAGTGTCGTTGTGGTTCGAGGCATCTGATTCCTCTTATCGGCGATGAGATTGAAGATCAATGCATTTTGCCTTCTCCTTTCTCTCTCTATGTGGGTGATTGGTGTGCCTTTCTCTTCTTTGCATCTGGGTTTTGTGGGTATGCCCTTATCGTGCTTGTGAACAGGGAATGAGAAGCAAGCAGGCAACCGACGATGTATTATTTTATATGTTCAATATGAATATTAAATAAAGCCAAATTTATTATCAAAACCATGACTTTGAATAATGTGTTGCACGTTGAGAATGTCCTCATCGACATATCTCTATTGAGACATCTAATATACCTTTGATGTATTT
>JAJJMF010024933.1:0-15468 GCA_022058775.1 Vitis hybrid cultivar
GAGTCAGAGAGAAAGAGACAGAGTTGAGCCCTGTGGTGGTGGTGGTGTCCTTGAAGTGAGGGTTGGGCTTTGACCAAAGCAACCTTCGGAGGATAAGCTTCCCCTTAAATATAAGAGTAACTGATTGGAGATTTGTATAGGACAGCTTCGTCCGTTGATAGAAAGGAGATAGGCCAGATCATATTGTCCACTGAGGATGAAGAAATCCCTAATTGAGGTAAGTACATCTAAAAGCTTTTTCTAGAGGTGAATAAATGCTTTTTGAATAATTTTGCTAAAACAGTCTATGACTTAGGGCAAAAGTTATATTTTGCTATATTTGATTTTACGAAAATATTAAGGAAAAAAAAAAGTAAAGAAAATATTTTTTTTCATATTTTTTTACCATAAAAAATATTTTAAAAATAAAAACAATTTATTGACATTACATATATTATTTATTCTTCCTTTGACATGCGACCAATCTAGGAATGACTAACTCTTTATTTCATATTTTTTTCTTTTTTCTTATTATTTTTTTATTTCTTTATCATCACATTTTTTTCTCAAAATTTTTAAGCATCAAACACAAGATTATTTCAATTTATGCATAAATCTATTTGAAAATTTTTTCATTCCAACATTATGATTTAAAAATTATTCCTTTAATTTCATTTTCTACCATCTTTCTAAAACTAAAAACAAGAAATCATCCAACTAGGCTTCATTAGGTTTAATTTATGCTCCCATCTAGATGTTACAAAAAATTATTTTCTTGTTTTCGACTATATTTTTCATTCTAGACAAAGAATCGATTGATACAATTAACATTGTGTTTCAGAGTGTTTTAATTAAAGCTGTGTTTGAGAGTGTTTCAATTATGTTTTCAGTTGAAACATCTTCTTTAGAAGTGTTTTTAAATTGGTAGTGATTATAAAAAATATTTTAAATTTTTTTAATACTTGAAATATAAAATTTTTAAAATATTAGAAAGATTAGAAATACTTTTTAGAATTACTATCAAACGCGTTCTAAATACTTCTGGAGAAGCATTATAAGTGATTTTTCAACTTTTCAAAAGTGTTTTTCTAAATTTTATTAAATGTCTAATAAAAAACATTAGAAGAATAATTTTTTTTTTCATGATCGCGTGTCACGGGCTCTTATTATTCATATAGCATATTTTTAATGTATTTGTATTATAAGTTAAATACATAAAATAAAATAAAAATAGAAGACCAAAATGTATTGGTAAACCTTCAACGGAATTATATTGCATGTGATACTTTTGGATAAAATATTATATCAGAAATTGGGGGAATTTTGGAAGTAAAAACTCTCTAAGATGATGATTTGGATTTTGATGTCATCAATGTGTTGATTACGTGGAGGATTTTGATTTCTCTAAGGTATTTCTCTGACAACATTTTACAAGGACCATCAAGAAAGTAATCGCAGCCACAATGTCAAAGTTGGACTTAAAAAATCAAAGCCCAATTTTTTTGACTAAAAAAGAAAAATCCCATTTCACACGTAAAATCTAATTTTTTTTTTCTTCTCAAACCTGGTTTTGAACAAAAAGCAATTTCCCGCAAACCAAACCAAATCTAACTTTCCGTCTAACCAACTTCACATCCTTATTCCAAAACCAAATAAAACAGATCTGTGAATGATTAGATGGGTTGTTAGGCCTTCGTTGAAGAAGTGATAGTTAGTTACACGTGGTCTCCTTGTACCAAATGCTTAATTTCAATGGCGCTTTTGTCTGGATAATTATTATCATTTTCAATTAATTTTCCATGATTATTGCCTTAAAAATGGGAAAATGTTTCTCAACCCGCTTCCTTGGCCACCTAAATTAAGAGGCCGTTTGGCAACGATTCTTAGAATCATTTTCAGCCCAAAAAGTACTTTAAAAAAAAAAAAGGCATTTCACAAAATATGAAAACAATTTTAAAAATCATTTTCGGTTTGATAATCATTCCAGGAAGCCTTCTTACCTCCAAAAGTGTTTTTTTTTTATAAAAAAAAAAAGGTATTTGACAAAATTCAATAAACACTTTTTAAAAATTTAAAAATTATTTTACAGTATTGAAAAATTACTTCAAATATATATATTTTTTAAAATACTTGATAAATTAATATCTTTTAAAATAAAATATTTTTATGAAAAATACTTCAAATAAAAACATTGTTAAACGTATATATAGTGTTAAAAAATCACTTATATTATTTGATGGGAAACACTGTATAAGTTATTATCTTAAAAACACTTATAAATAAATCAAATTACTTTTTTTTAACTTAATTATAAGTTCTAGTAAATTTAGAGTATGTTTGGTAGTAATTTAAGGAAGCGTTTTTAACATTTTTAATACTTAAAATTTTTTATCATTCAAGTGTTAAAAATGGTAGAAACGTTTCTTAAAATTATTATCAAACACACTCTTAGACTCTTGGAATGATTTTGGAAATGGTTAGAGAGAGGTTCATCTTAATGTTTGAAAAATCTCCTAAAATTTTTAAAATTATTTTTTAAATATGAAATTATATGAAGTCACGGGGAACATTTGGTAAATGGTTTTTTTCAAATAATATTTTTATTATATAATATATTTATAATAAAAAAAAAGACATTAAATTGATTAAAAATGATAAAAAGGTCTCATATATGTAAATCTAAAATCATTTATTTTTTGTCTTGAAAAGTTACATGCTTTTGACATAAATGTCCCTCAACATATTAATTATTTACATGTGTATTTAAAAAAAAGTTTATTTTTGAAACAAAAATGAAAACATTTTTATTTAAAATGTGTTGTAAAATTATAAAGTGAAATGAGAAGAAAACAAGAAAGAAAAATTAGAATGTAGGAATAGAATAAAATCGATTTTCATTAGAGATATCTTCTTTTTATAGAGAGTCACAAAGAGATATACATTAATATGGATGTGTAGACCCCCCCGAGGAGCAGGGGAGCTGTCTTTTATTATTATTTTTGCTATTTTTCGGAAGGCCTCTCAAGTGGGGCTGCTCTCAGGCGGCTAGATGGGACGGGGTGGCAGAGCAAGTGGTGGCTTGCTGAGGAAGACACGAGAAAAGGGAAGAAAAGAGATATCTGCAGAGGTTTTTTTTTTTTTTCTCTGGAGGGGGGGAGAAGAACAGAGGGATAGAGAGAAAGAGGTCGGACAGAGGAGAGGCTTTTGGCTAGTCTTTCTTGGAGAAAGGAGCCCGGTGGTCGCCAAAGCAGGACAGGTATTTTTTTTCGGTATCATCATTTATAGCTTTTATTTTTTCGTAGGCTCCCTCAGATTCCAATTTCTCCTTGTTTTGTTCTCCGTGAGTTTAACCCTACTTGTTGAGCTGCTGTGTTTTTTATGATTATCAGTTTGACCTTTAAAGAATTTGCTATCTTTTAATGTTTCACCTCAGCAAGCATCTTCTACTTTAATCCACTGAATGTTAGGTTCATGGATGAGATAGTAAAACGGGTTTGGCATGCTTGTAAAACGTTCCATGTTCTGTGTTCCTTCCTATTTTCTTTGCTTCTCTGTTTTCGCCATGGTGAAGCACTCCATCAGGCTTCGTGCTGAGAAGACTGGAAACCCGGTTTTCCTCAATCTCGTTCCTCTTCTCGTGGGTAATGTGGGTCCGATTTTCACGAAGGGTGATTTGAAGGAGGTCGACGAAGAGGTGGCCAAGTACAAGGTTGGAGCTCCTGCCCGTACTGGATTAGTTGCCCATATTGATGTCATTGTCCCACCTGGTAACACTAGACTCAACCTTGCTCACACCCGAGCCTCCATCAAACCCATCTCTCCAACCTTTTCCCGAGTCTCCATCAAGATGACTCTCCATTACCAGCCTATTAAGGAAGTTGCACTAGGAAACACTCCAATTATTGCTTTCTGTGACACTGATTCTCCAATGCAATGCGTCGCACTATTGCTCCGGGACCACGCCGCCGCTGTTACTGCTCCGAGACCACGCCGCCACTGCCATAGCCCGCGACAGCGCCGCCATCTTCGCCTGGAAGGGCAAGATCCTCCAGGAGCTGTTCTCGCGCCACCGAGGTCCAGGAGCTGTCCACCAAGCCCGAAGAATCCATGACCCCGGGCACTGTCGCCGCGAGGAGGTGGCTGTCGGTGCTGGAGCCAGGCGCGGGGGTGGGAACAAGCTGGGAGGAAGATGAAGCTCGGGCTTGGGCTTTAGTTGGGGCACTAGGCCCAATTATGTGATGAAGATGGTGGGTAATATTTGCCAAGTGGGCTTGGGCTTATGATGGAGATGGAGCCCAAAGCCCTCTTAATTCATATCATTATTATTAATTTTAATTATTATTATTATTATCATTATTAACTAGTATTATTATTATTATTAACGGATAGTATTATTATTATTATTGTTAATGGATATTATTATTATTGGTAACGGATATTATTATTATTATTAACGGATTATTATCATTATTATTATTAACGATCATTATTATTATTATTATTAGCGGATATTATTATTATTATTATTATTATTATTATTATTATTATTAACGGATATCATCATTATTAATTATTATTATTGCTATTATTATTAATAATTATTATTATTATTACTATTAATTATTATTATTATTATTATTATTATTATTATTATCATTGTCATTATTATTATTTGTTTAATTTTTCAAATCTTATCATTGTTATTATTATTATTATTACTTCAATTTTCCAATGTTTAACTTTCAAAATTCATATTCTCATAGTTTCAATTTTCCAGTTTAACTTTCAAAATCCATATTCTCATAGTTTAATTGTCCAAAGTTCTCTTCTTAAATCTAATTTCTGAAGTTTCCATTTTAGAATAATATTTTTTTTTAATTTCCAAAGTTAATTGTCAAGATTTAAAATTTTAATCTAGTTGCCAAAGCTCCAATCTTTAAAACCTAGTTTTCAAAAACTTCAACTATCATTATTATTATTATTAATATTATTCCATTTAGTTATTTCAAAATATCCTTCCTTATACAATTCCAACTTTCCAACCTTTAAATTCAATTTCCGATTTGAAGAAATTCCCAAAATTCTCGTTCATTCATTTAATCATTATATTCGTTATTATTATTGTATTTATTTATTTCAAGTTTTCCTTCTTTAAAAAATCTTAATTTTCTGACTTCCGAATTCGATCCCAACTTCCGAAATTTTAATTCTCACATCCATTTATTTAATCATCATTATTTATTCACTTGCTTATCTTTAAAATTCAATCTTTAAACTACTCCTCGAAATTCCGATTTCTAAATTTAAACTCCAATTTCTGAAATTTTAATTTTCAATATCAAAATTTAATCCTCCCTTATTATTTTATTTATTTATTCATTTTTAAAATTCAACCTTTTAGGAATCTTCAAAATTTTCGATTCCTAAATTTAAATTCCAATTTCCGAAATTTTAATTCTCATATCAGTTTATTTAATTATCATTATTTTATTTATTTATTTAAAATTCAACCTTTTAATAATCTTCAGAATTTCAATTTCTTAATTTAAATTCTAATTTCTGAAATTTTAATTCTCACATCAATTGGTTTAATGATCATTATTTTATTTATTTATTTTAAACTTCAATCTTTGAACAAGCCATCAAAATTCCAGTGCTTAAATTTAATTACAATTTCTGAAATTTTGTTTTTCATATCAACTTATTTAATCAAAATTCCAATTCCCGAAAATTCCCACGCTCACTTCAATTTATTTAATCACTAATATTTCATTCAGTTATTTTAAAACTCCATTTTTAATCAATTCTATAAAATTTCCGATTTCCGAATTAAATCCTGAAAATTCTCATACTCACTTCAATTTATTTAATCACTAATATTTCATTCATTTATTTTAAAACTCCATTTTTAATCAATTCTTTAAAACTTCCAATTTCAAAAATTCCAAAATTCATGTTTTATTTATTTAATCATTATTTTCGTTATTATCATTATTCTATTTATTTTAAAATTCCATCATTAGACAATTCCAATTTTCCGACTTCTGAACTTAATTTCCAATTTTCAAAATTCTAATTTCTTTCAAATTTAGTTCTCAAAATTCCAATTCTTAAATCTAATTCCCAAAACTCCAATTTTCAAATAAATTCCAAAGAATCCAATTTTCACTCAAACAGTTTTAATTCTACTTCGGCTCTGAAATAAACCTTCTGTTTTTCTTGGTTCTACATAAGCATGAATGGAATTCGTGAGACTAATTCGTGCAAGATAGATTGAGCTCTGATGGGGGCCCGACACATGATTTTATGATCGATTGATTGATTTATTTATTTATTTATCATGCGTGATTGATTTACTCTGTTCTTGATATACATATAATCATTCTATGTTTATTCACTAACCCCATTCCATGATAGCGCGTTGCTGTTCACTGCCCAGGTACGCATCCACACCCGCTCGGGTCATTTTCTGTATGCATGTTTAGATTCCCACGTGTGCATGATCATTCAGGATATTCATTGATTTACTCGTCAATTGCCACGCTAGCTTCATTTTATTAGTAGAGACCCGACTTGAGGGACTTAGAGGGGTGTTATGGTCTTTACCGTACCTTCCCAATAAGTAACCTGACCCCCGAGCTCAATCCGGTTTTTCGTAGATCACCTTTTCCAAAATAAGGAGTCGCGCTTAGGGTTTTCTTTCTTATTTTGTTTACCCTTTTAAAAATAAAACAAAAATAAGTGGCGACTCCAAGTCATTTTCTTAATCAATAAAAATCATTTTTCAAATCAAAATTGAGCTCGCCATCGAGTGGAAAACGCATGAGCCGAAATGCGGGGTCCACAGGATGATCATCCACAAATTCCCATAATCCAATAAAATCTTATATTTTATAACACTCCCTCTTGGATGATCATAAAAACATGTCTCATTAAAACCTTACTAGGAAAAACCTTGTGAGAAAAAACCCGAGTGAAGGAAAAAGATTATAATATTCTTTTGAATTACTATAACTACCTCGTTAAAAACCTTGCTAGTAGAACCCAATGAGACAAAACTTGGACGAAGGAAAAAAGAGTGCAGCATATTCATATTATCATTCTCCCCTCATGTAAACATGATTATGATTTCTTCAACATTTCAAATGGTAGATCTCTCAATCTTCGTATTCCAAAGTCATACCTTAACTTTTTCAATGTGGTCAAAAGTAACGCCTTTGTGAATAGATATGCTAGATTATTGTATGACCGAATATGTTGAACATCAATCTCACATTTCTTTTGGAGCTCACGAGTATAGAAGAATTTAGGGGCGATATGCTTAGTTCTGTCACCTTTTATGAATCATCTTTAATTTGTGCAATACAAGCAACATTATTTTCATGTAACACGGTTGCATTGCCTCTGATGGAAGGTAGTCCACATGTTTCTTGTATATATTGGATCATTGACCTTAGCCATACACATTCACGACTTGTTTTATGAATTGCAAGAATTTCTGAATGATTTGATGATGTGACCACCATTGTTTGTTTGATAGATCTCCATGAAATAGCAGTACCATTGTAATTAAACACATACCATGTTTGTGACTTACCTTTATATGGATCTGAAAGATATTCTGCATCTGCATATCCAAACAATTGTTGCTTTGATTCCCTTGAGTAAAATAGACTCATACTAGTAGTTTTGCAAAGATAATGTAATATATATTTGATATCATGCCAATGTCTTCGAGTTGGAGCGGAACTATATCTTGCTAATAAATTGACAAAAAAAAAGCAATGTTTGGATGTATACAATTGACAAAATATATAAGTGCACCAATAGCACTAATATATGGTACTTCAGGACCAAGTAATTCTTCATCTTTTTTCGCAAGGACGAAATGAATCATTTTTCACATCAAGTGATTGGACAACCATTGGAGAACTTAAAGGATGCGCTTTATCCATATAAAAACGCTTCAAAACTTTCTTAATATATGTTGATTGATGTACTAAAACTCCATTTGGAAAATGCTCGATCTGCAAACTGAGATAGAATTTTGTTTTCCAAGATCTTTCATCTCAAATTAATTTTTCAAGTAATTTGTTATTCTTGTGAGCTTTTCAGGAGTTCCAATAAGATTTAAGTCATCAACATACATTGCAATAATTGCAAATCGGATTTCTGATTTCTTAATGAAGATGCATGGGCATATAGGGTTATTCACATACCCTTCTTTTAGCAAGTATTCGCTAAGACGATTGTACCACATGCGTCTAGATTGTTTTAATCCATATAAGGATCGTTGTAACTTGATTGAGTACATGCTACGAGGCTTCGTACAATTTGCTTTAGGTAATTTAAATCCTTCAGGAATTTTCATGTATATATCATTATCTTTTGATAATATGTAAATATTATCTATATGCTTGTTATCATAGTTTCAAACTATAATATATATCATTATAACTTTTGGTTATATAAATTTCATAAAGTTGTACAAAATTGTTAGTTAACAATTTTGTTCTCTATAACTTCTAGTTATAAGAAAGTACATATTAACAACTTTGTTATAACCTTTGATTAGCACAAAAAATATTAATTTTCTTATTTTCATAACTTCGGGTTATGAATAATAATATTTATATAACTTCTGGTTATATAACAAAATTTTAAAAAATTATGTATATTCTGGGTACATATTTGTTCATTGACAATTTCGTTTTGTATAACTTCTGGTTATACAAGAGAATTAGAAATTGTATGCATAGCTTCTGGCTATGAAACAATTGTTAATAAAAATTATTTTTCATAATTCCTGTTGTGAAAAATAAGTGAGTACGAAATAAAAATAAAAATCAATATTTTTCATAACTTTGAGTTATGATTATTTTGTCAAAATAAGAAAATATTCGAATTTGTACATAGTTTCAGGCTATGAACTATTTATGTATAACTTTTAGTTACACAATATAATTAAAAGAAATTAAAAGTTAATATCTTTCATAGTTTTAGGTCATGACTATTTTGTCAGAACAAGAAAATATTTAAATTTTGTTCATAACTTTAGGCTATAAACTGTTTTTTTATATAAATTTGTGCATAGTTTTAGGCTATGAACTATTCATTGTATAGATTTGTGCATAGCTTCAAGTTATAAATTTTCATTATATAGATTTATTCATAGCTTCAGACTATGAACAATTATTTATTTATTTTATACCTTTTGGCTATATAATATTATTTTGTATAACATCCAGTTATACCGTATAATTAAGGATCATATACATAAATTATGGTCATGTATCTGTAATTCTGTAATTTTCCCCATAACTTCTTGTTATAGGAATTGCACATATTTTTCATAACCTCTAGTTATGAATTTACCCCATAATTTATAATTTATATCATAACTTCTTTTAGAGAGATTGCACATATTTTTCATAACTTCTGGTTATGAATTTACCTTATAATTTATAATTTATCTCATAACTTCTGGTTATAGGAATTGTAATATTTATGTATTTTTATCACATACCTTGTGAGAAAAAAGAGAGAAAAATCTTTCTTTTTATCTGAAAAGGAGAACGTCTTTCTATTTTTTGTGTTGTAAAATTATAAAGTGAAATGAGAAGAAAACAAGAAAGAAAAATTAGAATATAGGAAGAGAATAAAATCGATTTTCATTAGAGGTGTTTGGAGGTATCTTCTTTTTATAGGGAGTTGAGATATACATAGTTCGCATAATCCGATAAATTCTCATATTTTATAATAAAATAAGTATTTTATAAAATATAGGAAGTTTTTTTAATAAAAAAATACGTTGAGGGTTAAATTAACAAAATGGGGATGATCATTTCTTTTAATCAAATCACTCTAAATAACTGAATTAATTGACTAATAGGGATAAAAAGATTCGACATTTATAAATCTAATCTCCTCATTTTTTGTCTTGAAAAATAATTTGTTTTCGACATGAATATCCTTCACCTGTTGCTTATTTACATATGTAATATATTGATTATTTACCTATGTGTTTTAAAAAGAATTATTATTATATTTTTTTCCAAAATGGATATTTTTTAATATTAAAAATATTTGAGGAATGAGGATGATTTTATCCCTTTTAGTCGGAACAACCCTAAACGCCAAACAGCTTTTTTAATGGGATGTTACGAGATCATTCATCCAAAAAGTTAATACACAGAAAAAGTCTGGCATAAGTGACAACAACAAAAAAATGCACATCTTACACAAAATAAGCTGCAAATATGACCGAAATTAAGAAAAAATCAAAACCATTATAATCTATTTATGATTTGCTCAAAAAAAAAAAAAAAGAGACAACTATGAAGTCCAAAACCTCTCCTTTTCCTTATTTTCTCGGCCACCAAACAGAGGTTTATCTCAAATTGCCGAAACCACAAACCAACAACGACTCCAAACTTTTTGGAGAACTAAACAAAATGAATAGGACCACCACATAAAAAAATCCCAAATATTTGTATATCTATAAAAAAAACAAGGGAAAGTAAGGCACCGAGAAACGGATAAGATGGAGAATATACCTTTGATCCCTATAGATGTTTGGACGATTGGCCTGAACAAATCGCAGTCAGTGAGTACTCGATCTGAACCAGCTTTCCTGAAGGACGGGCCCTAGTTGGGCTTAATTACAGGCCCATCCAGCTTTGGCCCGAAAATTTCGGGCAGGCTGCTGTCCCCCTAGGGCCCTACCTACCTAATTTACATTCCTATCTAAGGAACGAAAAAGATTTTTCCACGTGGCAAATAAAAAAGCAAAAGCGACCATTATTGGGGCCGGTTTGCAGCTGACACCCACGTGATCAAAGAGATGAGATCAAAGACGTGTGACCTACCATCTTTGAGTCTTGTTGATAAAGACAAAATCAATTGCATTAAAACCTCACCCACACGTGGCAGTTGCTACCTTATCTCTTTTTCCACTGAGCGGCTTAAGCTGTGGCTTATAACTTATAAGCCACGTTTTTGAGCCGTAGAGATATTTTTATCCATTAAAAGTTTTTTTTTTAAATGAAGAATATTTTCGTTTTTGATTTAAATGTTCATTTTATTTATGGTTTATAATTATCAAATATGCTTTTATTTTTATTTTTTTTTCTAAAAATTAGAAATAAAATTAGAACTATAAGCATATTTAATATTTGTAAAAATAAAAGACACATTTAAAAAAAAATTATATTTTCTACAATAGTGATGGAATATAAGGTTGTGTTTGAGAAATATTTTGAAAAATATTTCTAATAAACAATTTTTATAAAAATATGTTTGGAACCTAAAATATTGTTTTATCGACTGATTTTATTTGTTTTAAAATCTATTTTAAAAATAATTTTTATGTATAATATTTTATTTTTAATTATTTGTCATTTTTGTATAATTATTTTTTAAAATAACTATTGAAAATTAATTAAAGATGTTATTATGAAAATATTGTGTTTTTAGATTACTAAACATGTTTTTTATTTAAAAAAATAAAAAAATAAATTTAGAAAATAATTGCCAAGACTTAAGTATTTGAAAAACAAACCTAAATTTCAAAATTTTAGAATTTATTTGATAACTGTTATCGAAAACAATTTCCTATTATTTAGAACAAAAAATCAAGAAAAATAAGTTTAACAATCAAAAACTATTTTTTATTTTTTATTTTTAAGAATATAAAATAAATTATTTTTAGATAACATCTTTTAATTATTTTATAAGAGTTGTTTTAAAAATTAAATATGTAAAATAATTAAAAATAAAATATTATACATAAAAATTATTTTTAAAAATATTAAAAAATAAATTGTCAAGCATACTTTTATTCTATAAAATATAAAGACAATTTTTAAAAACTATTTTAAAAATTATTTTTCAAAACTATTTTCTAAAACAGTTAGTTTTACACTTAAAAATCGTTTTTCATTTTTGTTTTTATAATTAAACTTTATACCATGAATCTAACACCTTCATACATATAATAATAAATTAATAATAGCAATAATATCAAAGAGACCCTTTTTCAAAAAAGATATCAATGGAAGTTCACTTTATTATAGAAAGTATCAATTGATTTTACATGTAATCTTTGGGTACAATGTCTTATCAATCTCTTTATCTCATTTCATTGCGCATGCTTCCTAACCATTATTGCTCTTAGACTTATGACCAATTATTCAGTGAAGGAAAATATGCTACTAGACAAGTGACTACAAGAGTCTTGTTACGGAACAGCTCAAGCAATCAATTGGAAATTTTTAGTACCAAAAAGTAATTATTTAAAATATACTATTTATTTGTACTCACTCAATTTTTTTTTTTAAATATCAATAATAATATTACCTTTTATTATTAAATTAATACCTTTGTCCAATCTTTATTTAATGTAAAATATGATTGGATAAAAAATTTTAAAATATATAAATTTTAATTATATTTATTTATTTCTTTTTTTCTTAATAAAATAAAATATAAAAAAATAATATTTTTTTTTCTTCTGCTTTCGGAGAAAAAAAGTATAGCCTTCGATTATTATCAAGATCGTGCATTAAAATAAAATATTCAGGATGAAAAAGTTTGACCAGCTTGGGTGGAAATAGCGGAGTCGAAAAAGGGGAATTATTGGGCTTTGGAAAACCGGGTACAGATGCACCTAGGTTCATTCCCATCGAAATAGGCCGGTAGGCTGTGGGCGCCACTGTTATATTTACGGACAAAATACCTGTATGACTTGGGACTCGGGAAGATGAACCATTTCAGATACCAAAATTGCCCTCATTCTTTCCCACTTTTTACCTGTCCAAAAGATTTTTTTATCTTTTAATATTAATATAATAATTTTAAAAAATTATAAATTTTATGGTTTTACAAATATTTTTAAAAATTTATTTTAAGAAAAAAAATAGAAAAAAAGAAGAAGTAATCTACACTAAAGTTAGGGTCCTTTTGTTTGGCTTCCTTGTCTATTTAAACGGCGATGGGAGAACGTATTTGCAGTGTCATTTTCGTTACCACAACCAGCTCAGACTTCTATCTTGAGATATTTTTAGTGAAAAACGCCCTGAAGAATTAATAATGGATTTGTATAAACCAAAAATGGATTATTAAAGTTCCTAAGATAACGTAAATGGCATTTACGTAATTTCATTAAAGTTAGGGTCCTTTTGTTTGGCTTCCTTGTCTATATAAACGGCGATGGGAGAACGTTTTTCCAGTGTCATTTTCGTTATCACAACCAGCTCAAACTTCTATCTTGAGATATTTCTTCAGCTTCTTAGCGAAATGGCTATGGAGGTAATTTCACGTACACCACCGTCATCGTCGACGTTGAATCCGAACGCTCCTTTGTTCGTTCCGTTGGCATATCGGACGGTGGAGGACTTTTCCGACCAATGGTGGGCCCTGGTACAGTCCTCTCCCTGGTTTCGCGATTACTGGCTTCAAGAATGCTTCCAAGATCCCGAAACTGACCCTTACTGTTACGATATTGACGATCCTGCCCTCCCCGACATCGACGCTCTCTTCGACGACTGCACCGGAAGTAAGTAGCGCTTTTCCAATCTATTGAGTCTTTCAGTTCCAACTCGATACCTCGTCCGATTCGATTCAGTTTGTCCTTCTTTGTGCAGGCAAAGCGGAGGAGGAGAAGGAGCATCAGAGGGAGTTGGTGTCGCTGGGGGCGTTGAAGTGGCGGAAGACTCGAGATCCGGTGGTGACGCCTAGGCACTTCGAGAAGGCTCCGAAGATTGTGAACGTGAAGGTGAGTCCGAGGCCGATTCAGCAGCCGCGGTAGAGCGACTCCGATGCTGTGGCGTCAATGAGTTCGAGGCCGGCGAGTTAGGGTTTCCTGGTAGTTTGAGTTTATTTGTGCTTTTTTTCCCCTCTTTGAATGTGTACATAGAGATCACTCTAACTCGATTCATAGATCTTCAAAATCGCGGTCATGTTCTGTGTATGTGTTTCTAATAAATAAAATTTGTTCAAAATCCTCCGGAAAATGGTATAAAATCGAGATATCCAACAACAAGAAAAAGGAAAATCGAATAGAATTAATCGAAGGCAATTTTACATTCCATACATATAATATTATAGGCAAAAATTATAATAATCTCCGCTATGAAGATTTATTTAAGGCCTTAAAGCAAGTTTCTGCAGGTGAGTTGGGAGCTCCACTCCCCCAATAGTGACCTTTTTTTCTCTGTTTCCATGGCCACGATCCATAAAAACTGTAGGCATGATCGTTTAAGATCCGAAACTGGTTTACTCTGACTGCCAATTGCTTGCTCTTTTCCCAATCTTTTGGAGGACTCTGATGACTTCTTCCTCGGTTACATTGCCTGTCACTATGACCTTGTTGAGTTGTGTATCAATGTTGTATGTTTCAATATCTGCTAGCCCAAAGAAGAAAATATAAAATCAGAATTTGGAATACTGTAGTCGCGAAATGGATACCGGAGATGTGAGCGCATACCCTCGATCTTCTTGATGGCCTTCAAGATTTTCTTGATGCATTCCTCACAATGTAAGCCGACCTTCAATTCCACCACCTATTGCAAAATCCAGAAAAGCCATTACCTCCATGATCAAGGCCACAGAAAAAGGAGAAAAGAAGTTCAGAAAACAAAGCCAGGAGTGGGGTGTTTGGGTTACTTACATTAGCCATTCAGATGTATGAGGTTGGATGAAAACAATTCTGGGAGTTTGGTGGGGAAATTCTTCAGTACTTGAGAAGAAGAAGATTGCAAAAATATTGATATTAGCTCTCTGAATGCACATATTTAAATAAATAGATGGTTAGTGTAAGGAATTAGATTCTTTCCTTCATGAATGGGAATATAACTTTGTGAAAGGTAACCTTTATTGTTCTGTTTTTGTTGACTCTAGAGACCATGCTTCTGCTAGGGTATTGTCCAGGCATTAATATTAATTTGATTTAGGGAAATTATAGGCGTTTTCAAGTCATTATTCCTGAAAAATTAGTCTCTGTGAATCATTTTCAAGTCACGAGATGATGTGTTAGATTAATGATTGAAAACTAAAGTGCCAAAAAAAGGTCATCGGTTAGTGGGGAGCAGAACAGCAGAAGAGACACGATGATCAATTCATTCCTTTCATGCTAAAGCCTGCTTTACCAGCCATTAATTAAAAAGGTAGCTTTAAGCCAAAAAGAATGGCATCGCCTCCATTTATGCCTGAAGATATCAATTTAATTTTTGCTGTTTGCTAGGGAGTACTTCAAGGCACCGAACAGCTGCCTATTGTAGATGATTCACGATTTATGATAGTATTAATATTGATTTCAACCATTAAGTGAGTCACATGCTTTAAATGCCCAAAAAGGAAAAGGGAAAATTCAATTCACTTTAAATGCCTAAAAAAGATTTCACCCACTTTAATTAAAGGATAGTTATGGAAATTTGGCATTTGCTAAATAACCTTTAACAAAAATTTTCCTCCTTAATGAAATTTTGGTCT